>JBAPLJ010002071.1:0-49892 GCA_037832345.1 Rhizophora mangle | reverse complement strand
GATGTTTCCACTAAAATTAGACGTTAATGAGTCGAAACTGTTTGAAGGCCAACTACTCCAAAACAACTCTACTCTTTAGCATCTTTGTTATGGACATTTGAATTTTGAGGCGTTGAAGTTGTTGGAAAAGAAAAAAAATGGTGATAAGATTGTCAAAGATTAAAGCCCCTAGCAATTTGTGTGAAGTTTGTATTGTGGGTATTTCTTGACATTTACGGATGATTATAGTGGAAAAACATGAGTTTACATACTGAAGAAGAAGGAGGAAGTCTGCCAAATTTAAAGAATTTAAGAGTCTTATTGAAAAGCAAAATGACAGCCAAATAAAATGTTTACAGACTGATCGTGGAGGTAAGTACACATAGTAGGAGTTTGAGATTTTTTGCAAGGAGAATGGGATCATTCACCAATTCACGATAGCTCAAACACCACAGCAAAAAGGTTTTTCAGAGAGGAAAAACTGAATAATTATTAATATGGTACAATGTATGTTAAAAAAGAGAAATGTTCCAGTGAAATTTTGGGGAGATGTTGTTGCTTGTTTTGTTTATCTATTAAATAGGTTCCCAACAAAGCGCAACAGAGATTTCACACCAGAGGAAGTCTAAAGTTCGCGTAAGTTGAAAGTCAATCATCTCAAAATTTTTGGGTGCGTTGCTTTTGCAAAGGTACAAGAAGAAAAACATACAAAGTTGGAAGATAAAAGCCAAAAGTGTATTTTTTTATTTTGCTATGACAAGAATTCTAGAGGCTACAAACTGTACAATCCCATAACTCGCAAGATCGTGATGTCAAAAGATGTTGAGTTTGATGAGGAGTAGATATGGGATTGGAAGAATAGTAACCAGTTTAAGCCAATTTCTTTCGATGAAGAGCAGATGCAGAAGGAAGACACATCAGAAGCATCATCACCTCGTCAAGTCAGAATTCGGCCCGATAATGATGATTTGAGCATCTTAATTATGAGGAAAAGGAGGAGCATCCAAGACATATACAACTCTAACCAAGTTGTTGATATTAATTTCAATGAAGAATTCAATAATATGTGTCTCTTTGTGGGATTTGATCCATTAATGTATGAAGAAGCTTCCAAGGAGACAAAGTGGAGGAAGGCAATGGAGAAAGAGATTCATGCTATAAATAAAAACGATACATGGGAGCTCACTTCTCTTTTAGAAGGATACAAAGCTATTGAAGTCAAATGGGTGTATAAGACAAAAAGAAATGCAAAAAGTGAAGTGAAGAGGCATAAAGCAAGGTTAGTCATGAAAAGATACAAGCAGAAATATGGGGTTGACTACGAAGAAATCTTTGCACAGGTAGCTCAACTTGAAACGGTGAGGCTACTCATCTTTTTTGCAGCTCAAAGAAGATGGAAGATGTACCAAATGGACGTGAAATTGGCGTTCTTGAAAGGGAATCTTGAAGAAGATGTCTATGTCAAGCAACCATTAGGCTTTATCTGTGATGGCCAAAAGGAAAGGTTTACAAGTTGAAGAAAGTGCTCTAAGGGCTCAAGCAAGCTCCAAGAGCCTGAAGTTCCAAAATTGATGGGTATTTTATTTGAGAAGGATTTACGAAGTATTCATATGAGCACTCACTATATATGAAGACAAATTCTAATGAAAATATTTTTCTAGTGTGTTTATATGTAGATAATTTAATTTTTACAAGCAACAATAACTTCATGATTTGAGAATTCAAACAATCAATGGAGAAAGAATTCGATATGACAAACTTGGGTCTATTAATATATTTCTTAGGCATCAAAGTACAACAAGATGAAGAAGGAATTGTAGTTTCACAGGAAAGTTATACCAAGGAGATCCTGAAGAAGTTTTCAATGGAGGATTGTCAGCCTGTGGACACACCAATAGAGTGCAGCATTAAATTGATGAAGGAAGGAGAAGGGAAGCTAGTGAACCCAACATATTACAAAAGTCTCATGGGTTGTCTGAGGTACTTAACTTGTACAATATCCAATATACTTTTTGGAGTTGGCTTGGTGAGCAAGTATATGGAAACTCTGAAGACTTCCCACTTGAAGGCAGCCAAGAGAATCTTGAGATATCTTAAAAGGACAATTGATTATGGGTTTTTATATTCATCTAAAGGAGGTATGAAATTGGTTGGATTTAGTGATAGTGACTGGGTTGGAAACTATAATGATCGTAGGAGTACTACAGGGTTTGTGTTTTATCTTGGTAATGCTACATTCACTTAGTCTTCCAAGAAGTAATCTATTATTACTTTATCTACTTGTGAGGCAGAGTACATTGTTGCAGCTTCTTGTGTTTGTCATGCTATTTGGTTAAAGAGATTATTTCGAGAATTGAAGTTCCAGTAAAAAGACAGAATGAAGATTTATGTGGATAATAAGTCAGCGATTGCTTTGCCTAAGAATTCGGTTCATTATGAGTGTTAAAAGCATATTGATACTCGTTTTCACTTCATACAAGAACAAATTAAGGTAAAAGAAGTCAAGTTGTTGCATGTGAACTCAAGCGACCAAGTTACTGATATATTTACGAAAGCTTTGAAAGTTGAAGTTTTTCAGCATTTAAGGAGGCAACTTGGAGTTCAAGATCGAGGAGAAACAAGTTTAGAGGGAACAAATGTTGACATATAAACTTATTTTTATTAATTAATATTTTTAAATAAGTAAAAATTTAAAATTTATTCAAAGTCTAAAATTGAGTATGATCCTTGAAATAAGAAAAATTATGCATTAAAACTTTTCATTCATATAAATATAAGTATATAATTCGATAAATTAATCTTGGTGTGAATAAAAAAAAAAAAATTGTCACCTCTTTGTCTCTTCGTCTCCTCTTCTCTCCTCTATTCCTATGTCTGTTCGTCTACCAAAAAAAATCTAACAAATATAATATCACATGGATGGTTGGTTTGCTTACCTGGGTTTTCGACAACTTTTAAGAAGCATTGAATGACAAAACCAACCTCGATATTAAGTAAAATATGGAGAAGAAAATGCTACAACTGCAAGACCAGAAGACCTCTTCATTTATCAAAAAAATAAAAAATAAAAAGCACTCCAATCACTCTCTCATCTCATCAAATCCTCCATATTATTCCTTCTTCCTTTATTCTTCCGTACCTCAGGCTATTTCAGTAAAGCAGATTTTATATACAATATTTGTCCAAAAACAACTACTTTCACAAGGAAACAGCTCCAATGGGATAACCTCAATAGCCTCTTTGCTTGGCTTTCCACCAACTTGTCCGGCTCCGAATACAACTACTACAGTGGATTGCACATCCTGGACGCTGGATATGGTACAGTTTATGGCTTGTTTCTATGTCGTGGCGACGTTAGCAAAGACGTCTGCAAAAACTGTGTCGTGCGGGCCGCCCAAGATATAGTCCAAGCTCGTCCTTTGGCAAAAGTGGCCATCAAATGGAACGATAACTGCTTCTTACATTACTCGAACGAGTCCATGTTTAATGTCATGGAAACCAGCCTGCCGTATACATATTGAACCCCGGAAATATGATGGAGCAGCCAGAGCGTTTCAACGATCTGATAACCAACAGAGAAAGAAGACTTCTTTATAATATTTGCGAACTGCATTGTTATAGATTAACTTTGCTTGAAGTCAAACAAAGTCTTATTGCTTTGTCTTATCTCCACAAACGCTTAGAATAACATTGCATAAAGTCCTATTAAGTGATTTAGTTTGACCCCAAAATGATCTAGAAGAGATTGAGAAACTTGGTGTTGTAATCAAAAGTGATGGATTAGGGCATTCCATGTAGGCAGACCACCTCTTTAAAGAATAACTAAATTACAATTGAGGCATCAGAGATGTTTTTGCAAAAAATGAAGTGATCTATTTTACAAAACCTGTCAACATACAACAGCTCCTTGAAGAGTAATCAAACTATACTTAAAGTTGTACATTATGCACTTGTACAACTTGAAATTGTATAAGATATAAAACATGATATTTTTTATGTATAATTTCATCCTAATAATCCTTATAATCGTGTTGAGAATATGAAGAATCAAGTCATATTGTCGGTCCAAACAGTTGGATGACAAGAAAGAACTTACGGAGGAGGAAGATCTGAAGATCTACAAATAAAGTCAAGAGCAGTACTTTCTTCTGAAACAAGTGTGTGTTCAACTCTTGGTGCACTACCTTGAGAGGGACGTGGAAGCAAGTGATTATACGCAAGGTAGGGAAACGAGATAAACCCGGAGTATTTCTCCCGCTGTGAGGGCATAGCTTGTCAGAGCCTAGCCCGGTAAGAAGAGTATAGCGCAGAAGTGAAAGGAATTAATGAATTAGCAAGAAGGAAGGAATGAAGGAGAACAGAGCAGAGGAGGAAGAATTTTTAGAGAGAGAAATATAGAGAATTCATTTGTTGAAATTCAATACATTCAAACTGATCCTTCTCACCCTTTCTTTTCTAATTTAAATAAGCATTCAGAATTCTACCATAACAAATGTCCTTTGGCTCAAAATAATTATCTATCACTAATCAATTATTTCTGTTAACGAAATTTCCAATAGAATTTAATATTCAAATTCAGTGATTGGATCTTTAATTGGTTGTGATCCTAACATAGCTATGTCGCGGCTGTCACATCACTTAAGTGATTTCATCGGGCAAGTTCATTTCTTTTTTTTTTTTTCTTATCGAGTCTCTTTTTTATTTTATAAGTACATTTGAAAGTTCTCGATTTGGAAATTTAAAAGCTTAACTCGTGAATCTTATCTTCTTGACCCTCATATTCACTTACATTTAGAAGCCCGAATGAATTACATAATTTAGAATGAATTATATGTTTTAGAACGAAAATTTAGTCTCTAAAGAGGACTTAAATGGTTAGGAGTCAAGATGATTTTTTTCTAAAGGTGTAGGTCCATCTGCTTTTCTTGACTTGGTCTTCGATGACTTTGAGAAATATCGAATTACAAAACCGACCCGCATTAATATTGTATGGACTAAGTAGCATATAGAGAAGAAAAAGCTGCAACTGCAAGACCAGAAGACCTTCTTCAATTATCAAAAAATGCATTCCAATTACCATATCATCCTTATCAAATCCTCCATATTATTCCTGCTTCCTTTATTCTTTCTTAACTCAAGCTATTTCGCTGAATCAGATTTTCTTCTTCTTAAATATGTTTGTGCAGACTTCACAAACAACAGCCTCTTCGAGGACAATCTCGATAGTCTCCTCTTTTCCCTTTCCGACAACTCAACCAGCTCCAATGGATTCAAAATCAAGGACGCTGGAAACCAAACCGACAAAGTGTATGGCTTGTTTCTATGTCGTGGCGACTTGAGTAACGACACTTGCAAACAATGCGTCCAGGAGGCCGTCCGAGTTGCACAAGAACTCAGACAAGAAGTTTGTCGTTCTGCAAAAGGGTGCATAGTATGGTTCGATGAATGCATCTTACGTTACTCGAACAACTCCATGTTTTCTGTCATGGAAACTGAGCCTAGCTTTGCCATGTGGAACGTCGAAAAATTCGACGGAGCCAAAGCGTTTCGTCTCTCTGGTAACGACCACCTTGGGTCAGATGGCCACTCAGGCGGCCAATAATCCGTCGGCAACTAAAAAGTTTGCAGCCAGAAAGGTGAATTTCACTCGGTCTGCATGGATCAAAACAGCTTGCACCTAGTTCCAAATATGAACCTAAAACTTATGTTCTTCAAACTTTCACAAACCACAATAATTGCCTTCAAAAATTATCTTCCAACAAAGGTCCTACTTTCATAGACACAAAGAATATTCAAATTATTCTTAAAACTACACAGAACTCGGGATATTTGATACAACACCACCTGATCCTTTTCTTTTTTCTCTCTTTCTTTCCCTTATTAGCAAAGAAGAATATACTCACGCTACAATAAAGGAATATGAAGATGATGATAATACTGCATGGATCAAAACAGCTTGCACCTAGTTACAACATCATAGAAGGTGCAATTTTACTCAAGTTCACAAAATATTGAATCATGAAAACTGACTTGCAAAATGTCCCTCATTACAATTTGGTATTTGAATCAATCTAAGCTAGTAAAAAAAGTTCACAAACCAGTTATAACTACAAAATGGTAGAATGCAAACTGACACACGCAATTTGATAGGAAAAAATCAGAAGACAACCACAAATTTCACCTAAAGGACCTTAGTATATGGTCTAAACCATCAGACATTAAAACACACACACACAAACACACATATGCACACACACAGAGATATAGAGGAGAATACAATGTCTGCAGTTGAATGTTCCAGCTGGCGCAAGTACTTTGGATTGACATGTATGCCATGAGTAGGTCTAATTGACTCAGAAGCCCTCAAGGAATTCAAGCCTGATGACTGTGGAGAGAGCTGCAGTTCAGTCTCAATCTTGCGAAGCAAAGAAAGCGGAAACACTGTTGACCATGTGCCAAAGAGATGGCGCATTGAAGGATACATGCTAGGGTGGACTTGTCTGTATGCCTCACAAAAAAATTGATTGGCTAAAAAAATGTGTAATACTCTAATTCATTCAACTCAGGCGAACGAGAAGAGAAGTATTTAACATATTCTCGGCCGATATTTTTGACAGTACTATCTAAAAGATACAATGAAGGCAGCTTTTTATCGACCGAGACCTATGACAATAAAGATAACCCAAAAAAGTAAATTCATTTAGCTTCCCGAACACAATATTTTTCAAAAAAAATCCAAGCTTTTCTTCATGGAAATTCAAAAAAAAAAAAAAAAAAGTCAATAAACCCAAGAGTGATACGTGCAAAAACCCTAAAGCAACAAAAACAACCAAACAATCAAAATCTTTTGATAATGTCTACCCCTAATAATCTGAGTCTGTCATTTGGCTCAGGAAGTACAGTCATGGGTTAGTGTAAACTCTTTTTTTTTTTTCTGACAGGTAGTGTAGACTTTAAAAGGCTGAGAAACAATATGATCGATTGAACACACAGAATGGAGCATATAAAGCCAAAATGAATTATGATATAAAAGGTTGTTGATCCAAATGTTACAAAGAATGGGACATATTGGGCCAAAATGAACTGTGATACACAAGGTTGTTAATGCACTCACCAAGGAAAGTGGCCCTACTAACTTGGTTATGCATGCCACCACCAAAAATCCAGTCTATTCAACACAATATTTTGCCCAGTTCAATCTTCTCTTACAAGTCTACTTGCCTCTACAAGAGAATGTGTCATGATTTATGAAGCCCCTCAAACCTTTTTGTCTATGAATTAAGCTTTTTCCAGAGAAAATCCGCTTCTCCATTCTACATCCCATTTCCAGGAAAAATAATTTCCTAGCAACATGCTAAATCAGCTCCAGCAGAAACACCTTGTAGTAGATGAATGGTAGATAGGCTTCAGCTTTTTCTGAGGGAAAGCTCCAGTTATTAATTGATCCCAACTCTTCAGCACCTTTTTAAGCTATTCTGGATCTCCACCAAGGAGATCTAGCCTCATAAATGTGCTTGCCATTGTCCCAAGAAATTTGGTATGCCTGAAGACCAATAGCAACACCTGGTTCCTTTCCATGCCGTGCAACCCACTCAGTAATAGCAGTTTCTTTGGCATCCTCATTAGGATATTGCTTTCTGTATTTACCAAATGGATTTATCCCAGGAGTGGTCATTTCTGCAATTGCAGCTGTCATGTACATTGAGTCACCCACTAGTGGTGCACCACATGCAGCCAGCTGAGCTCGGATCTGTGGATAGAGTAGATTATTGCCAGAGTTAACAATTGTATATGTTTGCCTTATTATAGTGATGGAAAAGCCAAACTTCCCTCTCTACATCATTCTCTTGACAATGATTGCTGTTAACAAACAAATTGGAGCGCCACAGGTCCCCGTCAATTACTGGGACCCACAACAAACAAAGCTTTTCAGTTTCTCAAGTAATCCTTGTCAATTTGTCCGAGTTGGAAATTGAAAATCCAAGCAAGTTTCAATCATATTGGAAACCTTTTGACTAGAATTGGATATCCTCTGTAAGCTTATCAGCCATAACTGTGGCTTTGTGAAGGACTTAATCCTAACGGCTGCTACTTATGTCCTTCACAATCAAGGAGCAGCTTTAACTACCTAGTGGTGGTTAATTAAGAAAAGCTTGTTTTAAGGAAACTCACTAAACAATTTATCTTCTTACCACACTGGATCAGAGAATCACTATCCCAAACACATATGACCAGGCCATTGCTTATGACCGCAGATACAAAATTAATAAGTTAATGAAAACAGGAAGCAACTACGACATAACACAGAGGAAATACGGAATAGTTATTTTGATATAAGGAAATAAGGGAATATTAGATAACCTGATGAGTCCGACCAGTCAAGAGGTTGATCTTACACTCATATGCATGATACTTTGATGGCCAACCACAATCTTCAAAACAATATCTCTCTTCAGTTGCTGCATTTGGCCAAGGAACCTCCTTGCATTCAATAACCTCAAGTTGACACAAATGCCACCCTTCTATAAAATCTGCAAGTATAATCATCTTTTATTCAATAATATGCAATAAAACAAATAAGCCTAAAAGTTCTTGTCTAAATGCAATCAGTAGCACACCACCATCAGTATGAAAATGATACTGCACTACCATCACTTAGAGATGAAAATCAACCAAAGGTTTTGCATTTTGGAAATTGTGTACTATTATGGTGAGAAAATGCATGAACCCTATAGCAATATACAATCATTTCTAAATTCCATCATACAGATCTAATGGTCAAGTTTATGACAAAATTAGAAAAAAGGAAGGGACTGAAGGGGAAGAGAACATGAGAAACTTTTTTTGGAAAATTATAAAGCAATATTCACCAGTAAACTTGATGGCAGGCATATGGTAAAACCTAACAAGGCACAACATCTCCAGACAATTCAGGAATAGAAATGTCTAACAACATGCAATTGCCTGCTTCAATATTTTGAAAATCACAAAAGTGATCATTGACTTTCACCATGTAATGCCTGGCTGAGGTTAGTACCTTCTGAAACAAGTCTTGGTGCAACATTAACAGGACGCATGTAATGAGTAACAACTCCAATTGGCACAGGAGATGCAGAAAGAGCAAGATAAAGCTTCTTGACCTTTTTGTCCTAGTGGAGAGGGGAAAATACATATTAATAGTTGTAGCTCTTGATATTAACATAAAGCTACATAAATGAACCATACTTAATTATTCAACCGTTGACATTTTCTGCTCTAAATGGCAAAATCAATAACAGTGGACCTCACTACTACATTAGAGTGCCCCTGATTAGAACAGCAACGCAATCAAATGTGTTCTAAGATATAGCGTCATGAACTTACTCTGATCTTTTTATGGAAACTTGAGCAGTACTCCTTAGACCTAGCAAACACAACACTGCAAACAAAAGCACAGGCCATTATCCTCTCTCAGCATTAAGGATTGACTTAAAAGAGAAAAGAACATCTCTTACAACACAATACCAGCCTTCTGTGCAATTATCTATCTGATGGGTAGTCAATAATGGGGCTGTAAATCCCAATGCACGACTGGCAAAGGTTGCACAACTTTCTTCTATGTTATCTGTGGTTCCTCCCACCTAAGACAGTTAAAAATTACATATCACGTAAGCAATCAGACACTTGTAGCTTTGTTCAAACTATAAAAGGTCCACAATTTTGGTTAAAACAAAATATGGGGAGGGGAGGGGGGAAGAGATTCTAGTGGAACAACAACATACTGATGTACCAGCAGGTTTGTCCAAAACAACATAAGATTCAGCCACAGCTATCATTCTTGATTTCCAATCAATGTCATAGCAGCTGAAGAGTATCAACGCATTAGCAACCATAAAGTTGAGGAACATTACAGTAATCATTCACCAATGACAATGTCTACCGTGGGAAGCGTTTTGGGTGTACATGAACACGCAAGTATGTTCCAGCTTCAAGGAACTGATTAGGATCAGTTATCCTGAAGGTTTTTTGTGCTTCTCGAACAGTTTTCCCTTTGATGGAAACTCTCTTTTTCAGAACTGAGGGTGCAGTAACTTCTTTAAACTTTCTAATTTGTTCCAGAGTTGCTGTGGGTGGTGGTGGCTGTGGGCACACACAAGTGCATAATGCACAGCTCCAAAATGTATAAGATCTGAAACATACCTTCAAATCATGATATTTTCTATGTATCATTTCATCCTGATATCTGATAATTGTGTTCAGAATATGAAGAATCATGCCTTATCATCAGTCCAAACAGTTGGAAGACAAGAAAGAACTTACAGAGGAGGGAGATCCAAAGCTCTACAAATAAAGTCAATAACAAGGCCTTCTTCTGAGACAAGTAAGTGTTCAACTCTTGGTGCACTACTGTGAGAGGGACATGGAAGCAAGCGATTATACGCAGGGTAGCTGAAATGAGATAAACCGTAGCATTAGCAAAAGAAAAATAAGAAATGACAAATGAGTTTTGTGTTGAACATGATGAACAAGAACAAAAAATTGTTGTGTGGCAGCTTAAAAAGGGCCAAAAAGGCATTTGCAGTACTTTGATAAATGTGGTTAACACAACAGGCATACCCTTGGATAAGATGATAAAAAAATGGTACATAAACCAATCCCTCTTCTCATCTTTCCTTGGGAAACCATTCTGCCTAACACTAGGAACAAAGGACAAAATGATAGGATTATATCTGTTTTGGTCACTAAACCATTCATTTTTAACCAAAGCTTTTGTTTACATGAAAAAATGCACAATAAGAGCGTGGGAGGAGCCTAATGCTGTCTCACAAAAAACCCAACAAAAAAATACTTGTACACCTAGCTTTTAGGGAATTTTAGGAGACATTACAGATTTCAAAATATCACCTTTTCTTTTCAGAAATGATTGCTAAACTCAACTTTCCACCAGTGAAACAAATTGAAGGTCATAGTCCTATCAATTTAGCACCTAATTCAAATAAAAAAAAAAAAAAAAAAAAACAAAAATCAAAATTGAAGCACAAAGCTTGAACCCCTCCAATCTTTCAACCTTAAATCCCAAAATGCTTTAACTTCCAACTATTTAAGCAGCACACACATAAATGAGAAATAAAAACTAAAAAATTTCAAGACTTCATTTTCCGTTCATTTATTTAAGTCACCAAGCATAGACTAAACATTTCATCAAAGCACAAGCATCCAGGCTGAAAGAAAAAGCAAAAATTATTAGACAGCCAGAGAAGATATGATTTAAAAGAAATGAAATTTGGAGTACCCATTAACAGGAGCAGCATTTGTATATTCAGCATCCAGTTTCAATGATTTGCAGTCAGAGTTTCTCCTACTTGGAACCAAAGCACACAAACCCAATTCATTTATGTGGTTGTGCTTGCTGAGAGAATAACCAGCGGCTGATGCCAACGCGCGACGGAGGGTCAGCGGGATGCCCAATCTGCAGTAGCCACAGTTGAAGATTGAGGATACGGTAAATGAACCCATCTCCGCTCGGATCTTAGCCGCCGTGTTTGAGGAGCGGCCGAGGGTGCGCTTTCAGCAGTTTACAACACAAAAGACTACCTGATGGGGCTGGCCGGTTCTGCAGACGAAACCAGGAGGCATTTTGGACATTTATGGGGCAAAGCAGGCTGGCCCATTAGCCCAACTTTTTTATGGTTAGAGTGAGTGCACTCCAGTCCACCAACCAAAACAGAGAAGCCAGACCGAGAGATGGAGTGGTGGGTTTGTATGCCAAAAATTGAACTTCATGCCCATCTCAACGGCTCCATTACAAACTCCACAGTTCTGTGACTCTTGCTCCTTTTCCTTTATTCTTCTTCTTTCTTTCCTTTCACGGTATTAAGTCTAATGGCTTTTTGAATTGTGGGCAACTTTGGATTTGAATACTTTGACGCTCATTGTACTTAGTTGCTTGAGTTTTAATGATTTTTTTCCATTTTCTGTTGCTATTGTTATTGCTTTTTGAACATGCATACAGAGAACTTGCCAGAGGTTTGGGCGAAAAGGGTATCATTATCATGAAAGGTTTTTTTTTTTTTTCTTTCCCTCCTCGCTGGTTACTGATATGTTTGGTTCTGAAGAAAGTAAAAAAATGAAGGAGTGTACTCCATGTTGAATTTTTTATTTTGACAACTTCTTGTCCAGAAAGCAGTAACTTTTCTTGTTATTGTTCAATTTTTCAATTTTGAATTGCAATGTTATGTGGCTTTTCTAATTGAGTTGTTATTCTGCATATACTGCCAGAACATTGTGATTCGTGTCTATGGTTGCCCTCGTTATCCAAGTCGATTTTTGGGTTGCTTTTAGATGTTTATTTGATGTCCCGCTTATTCTGATAATTACAACTTTGGGAGACTCTTGATTTGCCTCTGTACAGATGATCGTTCTTTGCGTGAAGTTTTCAAGTTGTTTGACCTGATTCACATTATTACCACCAATCACAACACTGTTACAAGGATCACAAGAGAAGTAAGACAATTAAGTCATTTATATATTTATTTTCTTTTTGTATTTCAAATGTCACCTTTAGTAATTCATCCTTTCTTGATATAGATAATTGAAGATTTTACTTCCGAGAACACTGTTTGTTTGGAATTGTGAATCACTCCAAAGGTAATTAAATAAGCTAGCGCTTTTGCTTTTCTTCCTTGCCTTTGTCACGTAGAATTCTTTTGACTTTTCATTGATGAAAATGTTTGTGTGGCACACTATTCATAGGAATGACTAAATGGTCCTACATGGAAGCAGTGATGAAAGGTTTATGGGCCGTTGGTTCTGTTGACGTATATTTTGCTTCTTATAATCTGGAAGCTAGAACTTCTGCCAATTCAACAAGCAATATCTGGCATGGAACAACAAGGAAGAAATATCTCAGACTTCTTCTCAGCATTGACCATCGCGAGAAAACTGAGGCTGCAATGGAAACTGTACGGTAGTTCAAGTGGATTTTGTACAGCATAGTAGCTGCAAATTGTATGAGATTTTGATTTCTCTCCTTCACTTTCAATAGGTTAAGCTGGCACTGGAGATGAGAGACTCCGAGGCAGTTGGTATTTTGACATTTCTGGGAATCCTGTTGGGGGACTGGTACTTTCCTAACGGCAGCTTAAAACGGGCCCGGAAGGCATTTGCAGTGCTTTGATAAATGTGGATAGCACAACAGGCATGTCCATGGATGCGGAGATAAGAAAATGGTGCCTAAACCTCTTTTCAACCATTTTTTCCTTAACACTATAGCAAAGGATGAAATGATAGGGGATGATGTTTGTTTTGGTCACTAAACAAAGGGGAAGACACCATAACAAACAAACTATGTCATTGCTGTCTCATCACTTAAGTGAGTTTAACGGAAAGTTCCTTTTTGTTTTGTTTTTTTTTTTTTTTTTTTTTTTTTTCTTTTTTTCAATCCAATCTTTTCCTCTCTCTATTAAGTACATTGGACTGAAAACTCAAAAGCTTAATTTGTGAGACTTCTCTTCTTGGCCGTCATATTCACCAACATCTAGAAGCCCGTATGGACGACATAATTTGTACGAGTTTGAAATTTATAAAAATATTATATTGCTTTTAACGAATAAAACTCGCGAAGAAAAAAAAAAAAAATAATGTGATGAAATTATATAATTTTTTTTATTTCTACGCATCTCAAATGTAAATTTATATAATATACTGTCATAACTTTTTTCAGACATTCCCTTTTATCTCATGATGCACAAGCATAGCCAACTAAATAGGTGTCTAATGATTACGATACTTTTACATAGTCCGCAACTTGCGGATGACGGGTAAATGTAATATTGTATGGATGGTAGCTTTGCTTGACTTTGGTCTTCGACGACTTTTAGGATCCATATGAAGAAGAAAAAGCTGCAACTGCAAGACCAGAAGACCTTCTTCAATTATCACAAAAAAAAAAAAATGCACTCCAATCACTCTCTCATCCTCATCAAATTCTCCATATTATTCTTTCTTCCTTTAATCTTGTTTACCGCCGCCGCAGCGCCTCTGGTGGTGGTGTCCGGACCTCTGCAACCTGTGCCTTTTCTGCCCCGCTATGCTCTCTCTCACGCGGCCCCCCTCTCCGTCGGCAGCTAGAAATTCGACGTCGGGTAATCAAACAGTAAGCGCAGCCGCACCACCACCTCCGACTGCGGCCGGTCCTATGTAACCTGTATCTTCTCCGCCCCCGGGACCGTCAAAAGATTTTGTTGGCTTTGCACCATTAAAGTTTATATTTGACAAAATCAAAAAAGTTAAGGCGTTTAATGTAATTCAATGAGTGAATAACAGGACATTATGTATCTATTATATTTTATGATTTTATCAATTCACTATTTTTCATCAAAACTATTAATTCATATTCTTGTAATTGATCGATAAAACTATACATAAAGATGTGCATATGATTGATAAAATTCTACGGATTCCGTTAGTAATTTTTAGCAGGAAAATTTTCTTGGGCAATGAATGACAGTACAATATATATATATATATATATATATACACTCATAAAGTGAAAGCCATCCGTGTAAAACGGTATGGATTGTATAGTGAAAAAAAATAACTTGAAATATGTGACTTGATGATCTTTTGGTTTGCTAAGTGACAGTTTTTTTTTTTTTTTTTTTGTCTGTACAACAAAGATTCAAATGAATGACAGACAAATAAAGGTGTTTAAAAAGTTCAAAATTTCAATTAATAAATAAAATCAAACTGAATTGAGCTTTATTTAACAAAATTGATTTTATAGATGATTAATTAAACTAATTATAAACCAAAATTTTTTATTAAATTTTTATTTTTAGCTTTAGACAATTGTGGTTAACCTGGTCAAATAATTTTTGGCTTTTACCTTTCACTCTTTGCATCTAGATAAAAAGCGCCGGCTATTTGTTATTGACAAACTAATGGTCCAACAACTTAAAGGAAGAGGATTTCAAGATTTTATGTACTTTGCTGTATTTGATAAAATTAAGAATGTCATTATGTCGTTTTATGCCTTACTGGGAGCCTTATGGTTTTTGTTTTTTTTCCAAAAAATAAAAAAAATTAAACCTACCACGATTTCTCACTTTTTTGGTGCAAAATTACAAATTAAAGCAAGTTTTCTGATGCATTGAACTTCTTGTCTCTTTATTTTGCTTGTCTAGATTGTTTACACTCGTTCTTTTGTGAAAGATATTATCATATCAGCAGGACGCCTAAGCTCTGGTAGCCGCAGGTGAAGATTGAGGATACGGTAAATGAACCCATCTCCGCTCGGAGCTTAGCCGCTGTGCTTGAGAAGCGGCAGAGACTGCGTTTGGAGCCGTACACAACAGAAAAGACAACCTGATGGGGCTGGCGGTTGGCATTTTGGACCTTTATTGGGCAAAGCAGGCTGGCCCATTAGCCCAACTTTTTTATGGTTATAATAGAGCGCACTCCATTTTCTCAACCTAAACAGAACAGCCAGAAAGAGAGATAGAGTGGTGGGTTTGTATGCCAAAGATTGAACTTCATGCCCATCTCAATGGCTCCATTAGAAACTCCACACTTTTGTGAGCTTTTACTCCTTTTCCTTTGTTCTTCTTTGTTTCCCTTCTCTGTATTGAGTCTAATGGCTTTGTGAGCTTTTACTCCTTTTCCTTTGTTCTTCTTTTATGTTTCCTTTCTCTGTATTGAGTCTAATGGCTTTATGAATTCTGGGTAGCTTTGGATTTGAACATTTTGTTGCTCATTGTACTTAATTGCTCCAGTTTTAATGTTTCTATCCATTTTCTTTTCCAATTGTTATTGCTTTTTGAATATGCATACAGAGAACTTGCCAGAGGTTTGGGCGAAAAGGGTATCATTGTTTTTTCAGATGTTGAGCATGTTATCATGAAAGGTTTTTTTTTTTTTTTTTTTTTTTTTCCCTCTTCGCTGGTTACTGATATGTTTGGTTTCTGAAGAAAGTGAAAAAATGAGGAAGGAGTGTACTTCATTTGAATTTTTTATTTTGACAATTTCTTGTCCAGAAAGCAGTAACTTTTCATGTTATTGTTCAATTTTTCAATTTTGAATTGCAATGTTACGTGGCTTTTCTGATTGAGTTGTTTTTCTGCATATACTGCCAGAACATTGTGATTCGTGTCTATGGTTGCCCTCGTTATCCAAGTCAATTTTTGTGTTGCTTTTAGATGTTTATTTGATTTCCCACTTATTCTGATAATTACAACTTTGGGAGACTCTTGATTTGTCTCTGTTCAGATGATCGTTCTTTGCGTGAAGTTTTCAAGTTGTTTGACCTGATTCACATTATTACCACCGATCACAACACTGTTACAAGGATCACAAAAGAAGTAAGACAATTAAGTCATTTATTTATTTATTTTTTTTTTTTGTATTTCAAATGTCACTTCTTGTAATTCATCCTTTCTGGAAACAGGTAATTGAAGATTTTGCTTCTGAGAATGTTGTTTATTTGGAGTTGAGAACCACTCCAAAGGTAATTAAATAAGTTAGAGGTTTTGCTTTTCTTCCTTGCCCTTGAGACATAAAATTCTTTTGACTTTTCATTGATGAAAATGTTTGTGTGCCATATTATACAGAGGAACGATTCCATAGGAATGACTAAACAGTCCTACATGGAAGCAGTGATGAAAGGTTTACGGGCTGTTAGTTCTGTTGATGTAGATTTTGCTTCTTATAATCTGGATGCTAGTTCAACAAGCAATATTTGTCATGGAACAATAAGGAAGAAGATATATGTCAGACTTCTTCTCAGCATTGACCGTCGTGAGACAACTGAGGCTGCAATGGAAACTGTATGCTAGTTCAAGTGGATTTTCTACAGCATAGCAGCTGCATATTGTATGAGACTTTGATTTCTTTCCTTCACTTTTCCGGGGTAGTTGGTATTGACCTTTCTAGAAATCCTGTTGTGGGTGACTGGTATTTTCTTTACTGGCTATAGATTTTTAACCAATGAATAATGGTTATGCTTATGACTGGTAGAAATGAATTACAAGTTCCAATCATTAGTGTATCTGTTGCAGGGTCACATTTTTGCCGGCATTAAACTTTGCTCGGGAACAAGGTCTCTTTGTGACTCTTCACTGTGGAGAGGTTTGATTGTTTTCCTATTTTTTGTCGACCATTTGACAATATCTATACTTTCTTTTACTGTTGAAGCTACTTACTTGTTTATTTGGTGACTTAGTAATTGTAGGTACCCAACCATGTGGAAATCCAAGCAATGCTAGACTTTTTCCCCATAGAATTGGCCATGCCTCTTGCTTTCAAGAGGAACAATGGAGAAAGTTAAAATCATCCAAAATTCCTGTATGATACCCTTTGTTATTCCTTTCATTGGCATTAAATGCACAGATGAATTATAACTTCTCATGAATCTCACAAGATCCATGTTATTGAAAAGTCTACATTCTGATGATCTGTTGAATTATCTAATCATACTCTTTTCACCCACAAGTTATTGGTCACTTTTTTTATGTCTGCTAGACGTTCTGAAACTTTTCTGCTAAACATTTTCGAGCTTCTGTGCTTCATTAGCCTTCTGAATATTTTGCAGAAAATAAAACTAAATATTTACTTTGACATTTTTAAAGCAGATTATCTCTTTTTTTGTTATTCTTTGTTGGAGGGCAGCATAGTTTCTTATGTTGTGTGCAGCAAAGGCTTTGGATAGTCTGGAATCAACAGTGTTGGATAAATTGTTAGCTTGCTAAAGTTTGTTTGTTTGTTGCTCTGGAAAATTTTTGCAGGTAGAGATCTGTTTGACATCCAACATCAGGACTGATGCAATTTCTTCCATAGATATTCACCATTTTGGTTAGACTTCTGCTTCTATTTTATGCAATTGAAACTTAAGGATTTGGGGTCACCTTAGTATAGTTACTTTTTGGTTATCACTTCTAACATTCTGCATTGTGATGCAGTTGATCTTTACAATGCAAAACATCCACTGGTGTTGTGCACTGATGATTCTGGAGTTTTCTCCACCAGCCTATCTAATGAATACAACATTGCTTCATCTGCATTTGGTGGGTGTAAGTTGGATACTGCGACTAACTAGCTCGAAACAATCATCACTGACCGTACATTTTATTACTTAGGTCTTGGAAAGAAGGAAATGTTTGAGCTTGCAAGAAATGCAGTCAAGTTCATATTTGCTGATGGTGACGTTAAGCAGGATTTGACCGAGATTTTTAATTCAGCTGCAAAGAAGCTCCACCTATAATTTTGCGTCTGTTGGGGCATAAGTGCCTCCTGGTGGTATGGTTATGCCATGTAGTGCAAAACTCTCTAATTTTCAGTAGATGATTTGACATTGGAATGGTGTATTTGTTAAAAAATTCCCCCCTACCACAACATGTATTTCTGGCTTATTTAGCAACCTGGCAGGTAGGCCATGCCAGCCATTTGGATTCAAGTAAGCAGATGCCGATCTTGTTTTAAGATGTAAGCTTTGGTTTCCGACAACATTCTCTTCACTTGCACTTGAGTTATTTTTTCAATGCTTGCATGGGCTATGCTCGGAAAGGCCATTGTGAATGGGCATATACAGTTTGCAATGTTTTTCTGCTCCGTTTATGGGCACATAGGGTTATTGAACATGGTACTGTTTGTTTCCCAAAATTTAATATATCTAGTTTTTCCTTTATGCGCAAACTAGTAATCTCCTGGAGAATGGATCCATCGCATGTTTTGCTTCTGAAAAAAAAAAAAAAAAAAAAAAAAAAAGGAAGAGTCGAGTCTTACCAAATTGTAATACTTGTCCGTTTATCATTCTTGTAAGAATTGGAATGGTACAATTTTTTTTGTCAAAGAAAAATATTTTAAACTGAGCATTTGGCGAAGACAATTTAAGCCAGCGATAACGGTTGTTGTCATCGTCCCAGCTGTTTTCCAAATAAATACAATTTTGGGTATTTTAACGTTGGATAATTGAAAAGTCATTTTTCACTGAAAAAATAAAAATAGGGGGGACGGAGACGGAGCTACCAATTGAGGAATTTAAAATTGAAATCTATAACTCCTCTTAATGAACAGCACCTATGCTTGTGATATATTGATTAGATAATTCAAAAGTCTTGAGCTTCAATTGTTATTAAAGTATGTCTGACTCTTTATTGTTCCGTAAATTGTTGGTGACTATTGTCTGCCAGCGCAATTTTCGCCCCTGCAAATACACCTTGATTAAAACATTATAGGACTAGGAGATACGAAAATGGTGCATAAACCACTTTTCTCATCTTTCCTTGACAAACCATTTTTTCAAAAAGATGAAATGACAGGGGATGATGTTTGTTTTGGTCACTAAACAAAGGGGAAGACACCGTGACAAACTAATTCTGTAAATTTTCAGGATGGGGCATTAGGGAGGGGTTCTAAGCTCGGACCCGTCTTCTGCCTGTTAACGGCATAACTATGCCGTGGCTGTCTCGTCACTTTCCTTTTTATTTTTCTTTTGTTTCTTTTTTTTATTCCAATCTTTGTCTCTCTCTTCTAAGGACATTGGATTGAAAATTCAAACGCTTGACTTGTGAGACTTGGTCTTCCTGGCCGTCGTATTCTCCAACTTTTAGAAGCCTGTTTCGATGATATAATTTAGCGAGAATTATATGTTTTTGAACTAAAATTTGGCCTCCAAAAAGGACCTCAATAGTTAATGAGCTCTAGATTTCTTATGTTCAAATACTTATACATGCAGACCTGTGTCGACTTCGTTTCGGGGTTCTGGAAGTCGAACCTCTACAACTCCCCCAGCTTCCTCTTCCGCGATTGCAGCGTTAGAAGTATTAGTAGTAGGTTTGACGGCCTTTTAATCCTAACTTAACTCTTATTTAACATTTAAATCTTTAATTAGTTGTGATCCTAACATAGTTATGTTGTCGCGACTGTCACATCACTTAAGTGATTTCATCGGAAAATTCTTTGCTTTTTTTGTTTTTCTTATCGAGTCTCTAAAAGCGTGAAGCTCATATTCACTTACATTTAGAAGCCCGTATGGATTACATAAAAGCTTCGCTCGTGAGGCATATTCACTTACATTTAGAAGCCCGTATGGATTACATAATTTAGAAGGAAGTATATGTTTCAGAATGAAAATTTAGTCTCTAAAAAAGACTTGAATGGTTAGAAGTCATGTTCAAATGAAAAGTTATTTGAAATTTATAAAAATATTATATAACTTGTGACAGAAAAAAATGTAATGCAATTATATGATTTGTTTCTAAAGGTGTAGGTGCACGTGGTTGACTGCTTTGCTTGACTTGTTCTTCGATGACTTTGAGAAACATCGAATTACAAAACCAACCCCCGTTAATATCGTATGTACTACGTAGCATATAGATAAGAAAGAGCTGCAACTGCAAGACCAGAAGACCTTCTTCAATTATCAAAAAATGCATTCCAATCACCATATCATCCTCATCAAATCCTCCATATTATTCCTGCTTCCTTTATTCTTTCTTAACTCAAGCTATTTCGCTGAAGCATATGAACTTTCCCATGATTGTTCAGACCCTGGTTTCACGAGGAACAGCCTATACGAGGTCAATCTCGAGAAACTCCTTTCTTCCCTTTCCTCCGACTCATCCAGCTCCAAATACAACCACTACGATAGATTCAAAATCGAAGACGCTGGAAACCAAACCGACAAAGTGTATGGCTTGTTTCTATGTAGTTTCGACGTGAGCAACGACTTATGCAAATACTGCGTCCGGGAGGCCTGCCAAGTTGTACGCCAAACTTGTCCTTTGGCAAAAGTGGCCATATTCTTTTTCACTGAATGCATCTTACGTTACTCGAACGAGTCCATGTTTTCTGTCATGAAAACCGAGCCTTCTTTTGTCATGTGGAACACCGAATATAAGACGAAGTCAGAGCGTTTCGTCGCTCTGGCAACGACTACCTTGGGTCAGATAGCCAGTCAGGCGGCCAATACTCCGTCGGCAACTAAAAAGTTTGCAATCAGAAAGGTGAATTTCACTCTGTCTGAAACCCTCTACACCGCCGTGTAGTGTACGCCGGACCTTTCTAGTTCCGACTGCCTTCGGTGTCTTCAGACGGCTATTTCGCTGATTCCACGGTGCTGCAGTGGGAGGCTCGGAGCAAGAGTCTATTTCCCAAGTTGTAATTTCCGGTATGAAAATTATTCATTTGTTAATGAAACAGCAATCGCCGCCCCCGCACCACCTCTGCAAATTGCTCCTGGGTCTTCTTCGCCCTCAGATCCGGCACAAGGTAAGTTGAAAGATTTTGTTGACTTTGCAGCTTTAAAGTTGATATCCGACAAAATCTAAAAATTATTTCCTCTAATTCAATATATATTTAGTAAACATAATAATAAAATAATAAATAATTATCACGATTTTATTTATTTATTATTTTTTATTAATTTTAATTAATTAATAAAATTATAATAAAAATTTTTTATATAAATCGTAATTTTTACGTTAATATTTTTTTTAAATTTTTAAAGTAATTTATATTATATAAATTTAATTTAATTAATAGTTTAATAAAAGGTTAAATATTATTTATATAATTTCAGATATAAAAATTAATTTATAATTTTAAATTAATTAATTAATTAAAAAAAATTTTTTAATTAATATTATTTTTATAAATTTAAAAATAAATTTTAAATAAAAAAATTTATATAAAATAAAAATTATTATAAAAATTTTTTTATAAATAAATTTAAAATTTTTATTTATTAAATAAATTATTAAAAATTTTAATTTTTTTATAAAAATAATATTTATTATATTTATAAAAATATAAAATTAAAATTTTTTGTACAAATTAAAAAAAAGTTTTATTTTATTTTATTTTTTTTTACTTGTGAATGCAGCTAAAGCAAGTTTTCCCACAAAAATCATCATTTCTGTTGCAATCGCTGGTTGTGTCGTTGCTGGTTTTGTCATGCTTTTCTGCATAGGCTACTGTCTCATAAGAAGATCAGCAAGAACGAAGTATGGTAGTGTCCCAGATGGCCAAGGTAATATTGAAGACTTGTAGAGCTGACGGGATATCAAATTGCCATTTATGGTTATTTCAAGCACTTGTGTTTTTACTTCTTTCTAATATTGCATTTTGTAGATGGAAGCGAAATTAGCACTGTGGAGTCCTTGCACTTTGGTTTGGTAACCATCAAATCTGCCACAAACAATTTCTCTGCAGATAACAAGTTAGGGAGAGGCGGATTTGGTGAGGTTTACAAGGTAACTGTTAGAATTTGGGCCGCACCACAGCTTCTAATTTTTGAATTGAATGATTACTGACATATATAACTTATATCAAAGATATTGTGTTGTATATATCGCTTACATCAAATATATTGTGTTGGCTCTAGAAGTCTCAAATTGAAAATTAGATCTGGTAATGAACTGATGAGTAACAGAGGAGAAAAATACCAAAATCCTGGGGTTGGGCATGCCGAAACCCCCTAAAAATTCATCAGCTACTGATATTTAGTAGATTACAACTGAAAAATTTGCACATTGCTTCTCTATTATCCATACATTTCAAACTAAAATCATGGTCTCCCATATTATTAGCTGTTACAAAATCTGCATCTAGCACTACTAACCTAAAGCAAACTTCTCTGCTGGAATTCTGTTACCGTGATTCCAATTTCTGGTCCTTTTTCTGGTTTTTGTATGCTGGAAGCAAATGCAAAGAAGCCACATTCTTCAGCACCCCTAGCTTAGGAAAGAAGCCACATTCTTCAGCGCTTCTTATTTGGCTTCTTTGCCACAAAACCTCTGCTAAAAACGTGAAATCTCTGCTTGTTCATTTTCTTCAACAGTCATTCCTTCCTTTGTATTGCTTGCATCTAACAGCTTTGGCTTGATGTAAGTATTACACTGTTGGATGGATGCAATCGATACTTGTGTACCACGACAAATGCCCAAAGGTCACACACTCACCTACCAAGTTCTTTTTGAAAAATGGTATCATAGCAAAATATTGAGCTCTGCCCAGATAGTAGGCTTTGCTAATCATTTATGAAAGCCAATTATCAGGGTACACTTCCTAATGGGCAAGAAATTGCTGTAAAAAGGCTATCAAGAAGTTCTGCACAAGGTGCAGAAGAATTCAAGAATGAGGTCCTCTTAGTAGCCAAGCTTCAGCACAGAAATCTTGTCAGGCTTCTAGGATTTTGCTTGGAAGGAGAAGAAAAGATACTGATGTATGAATATGTGCCCAGCAGAAGCCTTGATTACTTTCTATTTGGTATGCTGGTCTTACTCCTTTAATCCTATAACTAAAAGTCTTTGTCTTTGTAAATGCACTGATTGCAGTTGCTGAACATGAATCAGCTTCTTGCAAACTAAACAGAAATGTATGTTCCTAAATCCTAATCTGAGTGTTTGTTTTTTCATGACCATTTAGATCCGACGATGCAAGGACATTTGGATTGGTCAACGCGTCAAAAAATAATAGGAGGAATTGCTAGAGGAATTCTCTATCTTCACGAAGAGACTCCCGGC
The DNA here is from genome assembly GCA_037832345.1 of Rhizophora mangle. Lineage (NCBI taxonomy): Eukaryota > Viridiplantae > Streptophyta > Magnoliopsida > Malpighiales > Rhizophoraceae > Rhizophora > Rhizophora mangle. Next base: position 26,415 of record JBAPLJ010002071.1, on the reverse strand, counting down.
TTAGGATTATACATCGCGACCTTAAGGCTGGAAATATTTTGTTAGATGGAGATATATGAATCCAAAAGTATCAGATTTTGGAATGGCCAGGCTTTTCGGAGTTGATCAAACTGAAGGAAGCACGAATAGAATTGTGGGAACATAGTAAGTTTGCTGTCCCCTATTTGTTCTGCATAATTTAGATGAATATCATGGTATACTGAAACTAAGATTGAAGGAAGATCAAATCAATATTGTCCTCGCTCTTTCTTGATACTCCATTGCATTTTGTCAAGACAGTGCTCAATGTGGTATGCAGCTAACATTTGTAAATCTGCTAGTGCCCTAGTAAAACCTGTATTTTGTTTTTAATCTAACATTGTTCTATTTGTGTATGGTTTCAAGTGGTTACATGTCTCCAGAATATGCGATGCATGGACAGTTCTCTGTCAAGTCTGATGTCTACAGTTTTGGTGTCCTCCTTCTTGAAATTGTTAGCGGAAAGAAGAACAGTTCGTTCTATAAGCCAGAAGACCCAGAACACCTTGTGAGCTATGTGAGTGTCAAATTTTGTTCCATTGGTTATCGTCACTGTCAAATTGAGAATCAGGGTTACCTGCACAACAGGATTGATCATTCCTTGACCATATGTACAGGTCTGGAAGCTTTGGAGAGATGGGAGAGCATTAGAAGCATTCGATCCAAATTTGACAGTAATGCATTCAAGAAATGAGGTTGTTAGATGCATCCAAATAGGTTTATTATGTGTTCAGGAGGATCCAACCGAAAGACCCCCAATGGCAAAAGTTGTTCTCATGCTTGATAGCAACTTTATGGACTTGCCGCTGCCTAAACGTCCGGCCTTTTTCATCAATGGTAGAGTAGAGCGGAGCAGGTCAATAAAGGGCTTGGATTTGGTTCAATATAGGGACCCCATCTCTGTTGATGAAGGGCCAATTACGGTTGTGTGTCCTCGATAGTGGAAGCTAGTGACTTCGCCAAAAGTGTCATAACACTTCGAAAAACATAATTGCATTTTGCACCCTCATAAACTTGGAAACCCATCTCCTTTTTCTTTTTCTTTATTTTTCTGCTACGCAGTTCCATGTTATTGACCTAGTACCATAAGTCTGTACTTTGATCGGCAATAAAGCAGTCTGCTGCTGCCGATATTTTTATTTATGCGTAAGTAAAGACTGGAGCATTCCAAAAGATGGTGAATTTGTAGTATACATCTATTCATCATTCTCATGCCAACAACAGGCGTCATTTTAGCGCTCCCCTACACACACATCTGGATCATTCTCATGGCACTTGTCAGAGACAAAACATCGGTCAAAAGCCGAAACATCAATACAAATTTTATTTTTACTACTCCAATTCTAAAACTTACCCCAAGCAATGAGCCCCTACAAGAAACATGCTTTTTCGATCGTGTGAAGGGCTTTAGACCCAATTACACTTAATCAACGACAATTCTGGGTGGTCGCTACACTCCAGCAATTTCATTAAGTAATGACCATAGCCCATTGGAAGTGTTGGAAATTTATGAAATCTAATCCCTTGACCGTGACACCCTGACTGAACTATGGGGACAGTTTTTAACATTGGAAGCATCACCAGAAGTTGTGGTTTAGTGCTCTGAAGGTTTATTATCATCATGCAAAGGGTCATGGATTTAAACTTTTGTTAATACAATCAGTAAAATTGAACGTGTAGAGTATTATCCTTGCTTTGCCTTTTTTTTTTTTTTTTAACAATTAATTAATGAAGTGATTATTTGCTTGTTTTTCATTGACTAGAACTGTAATTTTATCAATCGCCCCATTAGTGATGATGAGCTCATGACCTTCTAGCAACCCTTAACAGATCCTTATTATTTTCCATTATGCTCAACCCAAACATTTTTCAGTTGAACTAGATTTGTACCATGAATTTGATTTTTCTCTAGGGGGTGAAATCCAAATAGAAAACAAAAAAGCGATAGAGGAGCTTCAAACAAATGCAGTGTTTAGATTCTGGGACAATTTTGTTTTGATTTGTCCCAGTCATTGTTGACTTTTTTCTCCTTCAAGCCGGCAATCGTCATTGTCACGGCGACATAGAATTCTGTACGTAAGATCTTATATGCATATATTTTTCTGTTGAAAACAGCACATACACGTAGGCAAATAGGGAATAAAGGTTGAGAATATGCTTAGCATTGCCCATAACCATAAGGAATATTCCGTCGTTATTGTCAGGCGGAGTTCGTTTTTCTTTTTTGGTACAAGGAAGACTAAAGGTTATTATAACACGAAGTCACAATAGAGTCAGAAATTTTTTACAGTGGATGCAAACAAAAAAGATTATAAATAATTAATAAGTTTCTTACCAAGTGTCCCTTCTACTGTGATTTGTCAACTGTTTCTTACCGATTCTCTTTGCTACCTTTTGTACAATTTGGGCGATGAAATATGGAGAAATGATCTGGGTGTACATGAACATGCAAATACGGAGAAATTCTCTTTGCTACCTTTTGTGCTTCTCAAACTGTTTTCCCTTTGATGGAAGCTCCATTTTTCACAACTGAGGGTGCAGTAACTTCTTCAAGCTTCCTAATTTATTCCGGAGTTGATGTGGGGGCACCTGCGGCACCTGGAGATGAGAGACTCCGGGGTAGTTGGTATTGACCTTTCTGGAAATCCTGTTGTGGGTGGCTGGTACTTTCCTTACTGGCTATAGATTTTTAACCACCGAATAATGGTTATGCTTATGACTGGCAGAAATGAATTACAATCTCCAATCATTAGTGTATCTGTTGCAGGGTCACATTTTTGCCGGCATTAAACTTTGCTCGGGAACAAGGTCTCTTTGTTACTCTTCACCGTGGAGAGGTTTGATTTGACATTGGAATGGTGTATTTGTTAAAATATTCCCCCCCCACCACAACATGTATTTCTGGCTTATTAAGCAAACTGGCAAGTAGGCCATGCGAGTCATTTGGATTCAAGTAAGCAGATGCCAATCTAGTTTTAAGATGTAATTTTTGGTTTCCCACAGCATTCTCTTCACTTGCACTTGAGTTATTTTTTCAATGCTTTTATGGGCTATACTCGAAAAGGTCATTGTGAATGGGCATATACAGTTTGCAATGTTTTTCTGATCTGGTTTTGGGCACATAGGGTTATTGAACATGGTACTCTTTGTTTACCAGAATTTAATATATCTAGTTTTTCCTTTATGCACAAACTAGTAATCTCCTGGAGAATGGATCCATCGCATGTTTTGCTTCTGAAAAAAAAAAAAAAAAAAAAAAAAAAAAGGAAGAGTCGAGTCTTACCAAATTGTAATACTTGTCCGTTTATCATTCTTGTAAGAATTGGATTGGTACAATTTTTTTGGTCAAAGAAAAATATTTTAAACTGAGCATTTGGGGAAAACAATTTAAGCCAGCTATCAGGGTTGTTGTCATCGTCCCAGCTGTTTACCAAATAAATACAATTTTGGCTATTTTAACGTTGGATAATTGAAAAGTCATTTTTCACTGAAAAAATAAAAATAGGGAGAGGGAGACGGAGCTACCAATTGAGGCATTTAAAATTGAAATCTATAACTCCTCTTAATGAACAGCACCTTTGCTTGTGATATATTGATTAGATAATTCAAAAGTCTTACAAGTCAGAGACTTTTTCCTTCCCTTGCTGTCATTTTCCTTGTTAGGGAGTGCCCTACTAAAAGAGCTCTTTCGCCCTTTATGCTAGTACATAATTCGGCTTTTTTTTTTTTTTTCAATTTCACTTCAATAGCTGCCTATTCAGGCCACATCAATCCTATCCTTTTAGAGGAATTTGCAGTTAAGGGACTTTCCCTTAAGTCAATATATATCTCTCTCGCCTGCCCCTGCAACTGCTAACATGTCATGTGCACCTGATAAATAAGCCCTAATTACCATTACCATTAATTAAAGGCTCTGTCCATCTGAGGAGGGATGCTGCTAAGACCGGATATGCCCTATCAAACCGCCTATTTTGCCAATCCCAACCCCTCCCTTTCTCTTCTCTTTAATAAACTCTCTAACTCTATCGAGGAGGATTGAAGACCAGAAGCAGAGGCTGCAGATAGGTGTCCACTTTCTGAAACTGACTGATGAGGGGATGAATCAACTAGTGATTCAGATATTCAATCTTCCTTTACCAGATTCGCACTAAAGGCCCAACCTTCCCAGTTCTATCTGTGCTTCGCACCTTAGGAAAACCCCTTAATGCCCTCTCTAAATGAATCTGATCTCTCTAGCTTCAATTGTTATTAAAGTATGTCTGACTCTTTATTGTTCCGTAAATTGTTGGTGACTATTACTAAATACAGAAAATTTGTCTGCCAGCGCAAATTTCGCCCCTGCAAATACACCTTGATTAAAACATTATAGGACTAGGAGATACGAAAATGGTGCATAAACCACTTTTCTCGTCTTTCCTTGACAAACCATTTTTTCAAAAGATGAAATGATAGGGGATGATGTTTGTTTTGGTCACTAAACAAAGGGGAAGACACCGTGACAAACTAATTCTGTAAATTTTCAGGAAGGGGCATTAGGGAGGGGTTCTAAGCTCGGACCCGTCTTCTGCCTGTTAACGGCATAACTATGCCGTGGCTGTCTCTTCACTTTCCTTTTTATTTTTCTTTTGTTTCTTTTTTTTATTCCAATCTTTGTCTCTCTCTTCTAAGGACATTGGATTGAAAATTCAAACGCTTGACTTGTGAGACTTGGTCTTCCTGGCCGTCGTATTCTCCAACTTTTAGAAGCCTGTTTCGATGATATAATTTAGCGAGAATTATATGTTTTTGAACTAAAATTTGGCCTCCAAAAAGGACCTCAATAGTTAAAGAGCTCTAGATTTCTTATGTTCAAATACTTATACATGCAGACCTTGTGTCGACTTCGTTTCGGGTTCTGGAAGCCGAACCTCTACAACGCCCCCAGCTTCCTCTTCCGCGATTGCAGCGTTAGAAGTATTAGTAGTAGGTTTGACGGCCTTTTAATCCTAACTTAACTCTTATTTAACATTTAAATCTTTAATTGGTTGTGATCCTAACATAGCTATGTCGCGGCTGTCACATCACTTATGGGGAAATTCTTTGCTTTTTTTTTTCTTATCCAGTCTCTTTTTTATTTTATAAGTATATTTGAAAGTTCTGCAGTCGCTCCAGCATGGCTTGGTCTTCGATCAGTTTCCAGCATGTCACATCACAACCATGGTTAGAAGTCATGCAATTAGATGATTTTTTCTAAAGTTGTAGGTGCATTTGGTTGACTAAGGATGCTTGACTTGGTCTTCGATGACTTTGAGAAATATCGAATTACAAAACCGACTCGCATTAATAGTGTATGGACTACGTAGCATATTGAGAACTACGTAGCATATTGAGAAGAAAAAGCTGCAACTGCAAAACCACAAAACCTTCTTCAATTATTAAAAAATGCATTCCAATCACCATATCATCCTTATTATTTAATTATTATTATAATAATTATTTTTTTAGATAATAAGAAATGAGTTCGAGTTGTAAATTTTAAAAATAATAACAAAAATAAAATTTTACATAATTTAATTGATATAATCTATAACTATAGGTATAATTATAGGTAAAAGTGAAAATATATATTATTAAAATAAAAAATATAAAAAAAAAATTAAAAATTTAATTAACAAAATTTAAATAATAAAATTAAATTTATAGATATAAAATTTTAATTTTTTTAATTTTTTTTTATTTTTTTATATATAACTCATTAAATAAGTTATATTTATAAGAAATAAACGTAGTCAACTGGGGCTTGAACCAAAAAAAAACTAAAAAGAGCAGTACTTTCTTCTGAAACAAGTGTGTGTTCAACTGTTGGTGCACTACCTTGATAGGGACGTGGAAGCAAGTGATTTTACGCAAGGTAGGGGAAACAAGATAAACCCGGAGTAGTTCTCCCGCCGTCGTGAGGGCATAGCTTGTCAGAGCCTAGCCCGGTAAGAAGAGTATAGGGCAGAAGTGAAGGAATTAATGAATTGGCAAAAAGGAAGGAATGAAGGTGAACAGAACAGATAAGGAAGAATTTTTAGAGAGAGAAATACAGAGAATTGATTTGTTGAAATTCAATACATTCAAACTGATCCTTCTCACCTTTTTCTTTCTAATTTAAATACTAATAGAAGGCATTCAGAATTCAACCATAACAAATGTCCTTCGGCTCAAAATAATTATCTATTACTAATCAATTATTTCTGTTAACAAAATTTTCAATAGAATTGAATATCTGTTTTAATCCTAACTTAACTCTTATTTAATATTCAAATTCAGTGATTGGATCTTTAATTGGTTGTGATCCTAACATAGCTATGTCCCGGCTGATTTCATCGGGAAGTTCTTTTCATTTCTATTTATTATCGAGTCTCTTTTTTATTTTATAAGTACATTTAGAAGCCCGTATGGATTACATAAAAGCTTCGCTCGTGAGCCTCATATTCACTTACATTTAGAAGCCCGTATGGATTACATAATTTAGAAGGAAGTATATGTTTCAGAACGAAAATTTAGTAAGAGGACTTGAATGGTTAGAAGTCATGTTCAAATGCAAAGTTATTTGAAATTTATAAAAATATTATATAACTTGTGACAGAAAAAAATGTAATGCAATTATATGATTTGTTTCTAAAGGTGTAGGTGCACGTGGTTGACTGCTTTGCTTGACTTGTTCTTCGATGACTTTGAGAAACATCGAATTACAAAACCAACCCCCGTTAATATCGTATGTACTACGTAGCATATAGATAAGAAAGAGCTGCAACTGCAAGACCAGAAGACCTTCTTCAATTATCAAAAAATGCATTCCAATCACCATATCATCCTCATCAAATCCTCCATATTATTCCTGCTTCCTTTATTCTTTGTTAACTCAAGCTATTTCGCTGAAGCATATGAACTTTCCTATGATTGTTCAGACCCTGGTTTCACGAGGAACAGCCTATACGAGGTCAATCTCGAGAATCTCCTTTCTTCCCTTTCCTCCGACTCATCCAGCTCCAAATACAACCACTACGATAGATTCAAAATCGAAGACGCTGGAAACCAAACCGACAAAGTGTATGGCTTGTTTCTATGTAGTTTCGACGTGAGCAACGACTTATGCAAATACTGCGTCCGGGAGGCCTGCCAAGTTGTACGCCAAACTTGTCCTTTGGCAAAAGTGGCCATATTCTTTCTCACTGAATGCATCTTACGTTACTCGAACGAGTCCATGTTTTCTGTCATGAAAACCGAGCCTTCTTTTGTCATGTGGAACACCGAATATACGACGAAGTCAGAGCGTTTCGTCGCTCTGGCAACGACCACCTTGGGTCAGATAGCCAGTCAGGCGGCCAATACTCCGTCGGCAACTAAAAAGTTTGCAATCAGAAAGGTGAATTTCACTCTGTCTGAAACCCTCTACACCGCCGTGCAGTGTACGCCGGACCTTTCTAGTTCCGACTGCTTTCGGTGTCTTCAGACGGCTATTTCGCTGATTCCACGGTGCTGCAGTGGGAGGCTCGGAGCAAGAGTCTATTTCCCAAGTTGTAATTTCCGGTATGAAAATTATTCATTTGTTAAGGAAACAGCAATCGCCGCCCCCGCACCACCTCTGCAAATTGCTCCTGGGTCTTCTTCGCCCTCAGATACGGCACAAGGTAAGTTGAAAGATTTTGTTGACTTTGCAGCTTTAAAGTTGATATCCGACAAAATTTAAAAATTATTTCCTCTAATTTAATATATATTTAATAAAAATAATAATAAAATAATAAATAATTATCACAATTTTATTTATTTATTATTTTAATTAATTTTAATTAATTGATAAAATTATATATAAAAAATTTTTATATGAATCGTAAATTTTTATGTTAATTTTTTTATTTTAATTTTTTAATGTAATTTATATTATATAAATTTAATTCAGTTAATAGTTTAATAAAAGGTGAGATATTATTTATATAATTTCAAATATAAATTTAGATATAAAGTTAATTTATAATTTTATATTAATTAATTAATTAAGAGAATTTTTTAATTAATATTATTTTTATAAATTTAAAAATAAATTTTAAATAAAAAAATTTATATAAAATAAAAATTATACAAAAATTTTTTTATAAATAAATTTAAAATTTTTATTTATTAAATAAATTATTAAAAATTATTAAAAATTTTAATTTTTTTATAAAAATAATATTTATTATATTTATAAAAATATAAAATTAAAATTTTTTTTGTACAAATTAAAAAAAAGTTTTATTTTATTTTATTTTTTTACTTGTGAATGCAGCTAAAGCAAGTTTTCCCACAAAAATCATCATTTCTGTTGCAATCGCTGGTTGTGTCGTTGCTGGTTTTGTCATGCTTTTCTGCAAAGGCTACTGTCTCATAAGAAGATCAGCAAGAACGAAGTATGGTAGTGTCCCAGATGGCCAAGGTAATATTGAAGACTTGTAGAGCTGACGGGATATCAAATTGCCATTTATGGTTATTTCAAGCACTAGTGTTTTTACTTCTTTCTAATATTGCATCTTGTAGATGGAAGCGAAATTAGCACTGTGGAGTCCTTGCACTTTGGTTTGGTAACCATCAAATCTGCCACAAACAATTTCTCTGCAGATAACAAGTTAGGGAGAGGCGGATTTGGTGAGGTTTACAAGGTAACTGTTAGAATTTGGGCCGCACCACAGCTTCTAATTTTTGAATTGAATGATTAGTGACATATATAACTTATATCAAAGATATTGTGTTGTATATATCGCTTACATCAAATATATTGTGTTGGCTCTAGAAGTCTCAAATTGAAAATTAGATCTGGTAATGAACTGATGAGTAACAGAGGAGAAAAAGACCAAAATCCTGGGGTTGGGCATGCCGAAACCCCCTAAAAATTCATCAGCTACTGATATTTAGTAGATTATAACTGAAAAATTTGCACATTGCTTTTCTATTATCCATACATTTCAAACTAAAATCATGGTCTCCCATATTATTAGCTGTTACAAAATCTGCATCTAGCACTACTAACCTAAAGCAAACTTCTCTGCTGGAATTCTGCTACCGTGATTCCAATTTCTGGTCCTTTTTCTGGTTTTTGTATGCTGGAAGCAAATGCAAAGAAGCCACATTCTTCAGCACCCCTAGCTTAGGAAAGAAGCCACATTCTTCAGCGCTTCTTATTTGGCTTCTTTGCCACAAAACCTCTGCTAAAAACGTGAAATCTCTGCTTGTTCATTTTCTTCAACAGTCATTCCTTCCTTTGTATTGCTTGCATCTAACAGCTTTGGCTTGATGTAAGTATTACGCTGTTGGATGGATGCAATCGATACTTGTGTACCACGACAAATGCCCAAAGGTCACACACTCACCTACCAAGTTCTTTTTGAAAAATGGTATCATAGCAAAATATTGAGCTCTGCCCAGATAGTAGGCTTTGCTAATCATTTATGAAAGCCAATTATCAGGGTACACTTCCTAATGGGCAAGAAATTGCTGTAAAAAGGCTATCAAGAAGTTCTGCACAAGGTGCAGAAGAATTCAAGAATGAGGTCCTCTTAGTAGCCAAGCTTCAGCACAGAAATCTTGTCAGGCTTCTAGGATTTTGCTTGGAAGGAGAAGAAAAGATACTGATGTATGAATATGTGCCCAACAGAAGAATTGATTACTTTCTATTTGGTATGCTGGTCTTACTCCTTTAATCCTATAACTAAAAGTCTTTGTCTTTGTAAATGCACTGATTGCAGTTGCTGAACATGAATCAGCTTCTTGCAAACTAAACAGAAATGTATGTTCCTAAATCCTAATCTGAGTGTTTGTTTTCATGACCATTTTGATCCGACGATGCAAGGACATTTGGATTGGTCAACGCGTCAAAAAATAATAGGAGGAATTGCTAGAGGAATTCTCTATCTTCACGAAGACTCCCGGCTTAGGATTATACATCGCGACCTTAAGGCTGGAAATATTTTGTTAGATGGAGATATGAATCCAAAAGTATCAGATTTTGGAATGGCCAGGCTTTTCGGAGTTGATCAAACTGAAGGAAGCACGAATAGAAGTGTGGGAACATAGTAAGTTTGTTGTCCCCTATTTGTTCTGCATAATTTAGATGAATATCATGGTATACTGAAACTAAGTTTGAAGGAAGATCGAATCAATATTGTCCTCGCTCTTTCTTGATACTCCATTGCATTTTGTCAAGACAGTGCTCAATGTGGTATGCAGCTAACATTTGTAAATCTGCTAGTGCACTAGTAAAACCTGTATTTTGTTTTTAATCTAACATTGTTCTATTTGTGTATGGTTTCAAGTGGTTACATGTCTCCAGAATATGCGATGCATGGACAATTCTCTGTCAAGTCTGATGTCTACAGTTTTGGTGTCCTCCTTCTTGAAATTGTTAGCGGAAAGAAGAACAGTTCGTTCTATAAGCCAGAAGACCCAGAACACCTTGTGAGCTATGTGAGTGTCAAATTTTGTTCCATTGGTTATCGTCACTGTCAAATTGAGAATCAGGGTTACCTGCACAACAGGATTGAGCATTCCTTGACCATATGTACAGGTCTGGAAGCTTTGGAGAGATGGGAGAGCATTAGAAGCATTCGATCCAAATTTGACAGTAATGCATTCAAGAAATGAGGTTGTTAGATGCATCCAAATAGGTTTATTATGTGTTCAGGAGGATCCAACCGAAAGACCCCCAATGGCAAAAGTTGTTCTCATGCTTGATAGCAACTTTATGGACTTGCCGCTGCCTAAACCTCCGGCCTTTTTCATCAATGGTAGAGTAGAGCGGAGCAGGTCAATAAAGGGCTTGGATTTGGTTCAATATAGGGACCCCATATCTGTTGATGAAGGGCCAATTACGGTTGCGTGTCCTCGATAGTGGAAGCTAGTGACTTCGCCAAAAGTGTCATAACATAATTGCATTTTGCACCCTCATAAACTTGGAAACCCATCTCCTCGCAGTTCCATGTTATTGACCTAGTACCATAAGTCTGTACTTTGATCGGCAATAAAGCAGTCTGCTGCTGCCCATATTTTTATTTATGCGTAAGTAAAGACTGGAGCATTCCAAAAGATGGTGAATTTGTAGTATACGTCTATTCATCATTCTCATGGCAACAACAAGGCGTCATTTTAGCGCGCTCCCCTACACATCTGGATCATTCTCATGGCACTTGTCAGAGACAAAACATCGGTCAAAAGCCGAAACATCAATACAAATTTTATTTTTACTACTCAAATTCTAAAACTTACCCCAAGCAATGAGCCCCTACAAGAAACATGCATTTTCGATCGTGTGAAGGGCTTTAGACCCAATTACACTTAATCAACGACAATTCTGGGTGGTCGCTACACTCCAGCAATTTCATTAAGTAATGACCATAGCCCATTGGAAGTGTTGGAAATTTATGAAATCTAATCCCTTGACCGTGACACCCTGACTGAACTATGGGGACAGTTTTTACATTGGAAGCATCACCAGAAGTTGTGGTTTAGTGCTCTGAAGGTTTATTATCATCATGCAAAGGGTCATGGATTTAAACTTTTGTTAATACAATCAGTAAAATTGAACGTGTAGAGTATTATCCTTGCTTTGCTTTTTTTTTTTTTTTAACAATTAAATGAAGTGATTATTTGCTTGTTTTTCATTGACTAGAACTGTAATTTTATCAATCGCCCCATTAGTGATGATGAGCTCATGACCTTCTAACAACCCCTAACAGATCCTTATTATTTTCCATTATGCTCAACCCAAACATTTTTCAGTTGAACTAGATTTGTACCATGAATTTGATTTTTCTCTAGGGGGTGAAATCCAAATAGAAAACAAAAGCGATAGAGGAGCTTCAAACAAATGCACTGTTTAGATTCTGGGACAATTTTGTTTTGATTTGTCCCAGTCATTGTTGACTTTTTTCTCCTTCAAGCGGGCAATCGTCATTGTCACGGCGACATAGAATTCTGTACGTAAGATCTTATATGCATATATTTTCTGTTGAAAACAGCACATACACGTAGGCAAATAGGGAATAAAGGTTGAGAATATGCTTAGCATTGCCCATAACCATAAGGAATATTCCGTCGTTATTGTCAGGCGGAGTTCGTTTTTCTTTTTTGGTACAAGGAAGACTTAAAGGTTATTATAACACGAAGTCACAATAGAGTCAGAAATTTTTTACAGTGGATGCAAACAAAAAGATTATAAATAATTAATAAGTTTCTTACCAAGTGTCCCTTCTACTGTGATTTGTCAACTGTTTCTTACCGATTCTCTTTGCTACCTTTTGTACAATTTGGGCGATGAAATATGGAGAAATGATCTGGGTGTACATGAACATGCAAATACGGAGAAATTCTCTTTGCTACCTTTTGTGCTTCTCAAACTGTTTTCCCTTTGATGGAAGCTCCATTTTTCACAACTGAGGGTGCAGTAACTTCTTCAAGCTTCCTAATTTATTCCGGAGTTGATGTGGGGGGCACCTGCGGCACCTGGAGATGAGAGACTCCGGGGTAGTTGGTATTGAACTTTCTGGAAATCCTGTTGTGGGTGGCTGGTACTTTCCTTACTGGCTATAGATTTTTAACCACCGAATAATGGTTATGCTTATGACTGCAGAAATGAATTACAATCTCCAATCATTAGTGTATCTGTTGCAGGGTCACATTTTTGCCGGCATTAAACTTTGCTCAGGAACAAGGTCTCTTTGTTACTCTTCACCGTGGAGAGGTTTGATTTGACATTGGAATGGTGTATTTGTTAAAATATTCCCCCCACCACAACATGTATTTCTGGCTTATTAAGCAAACTGGCAAGTAGGCCATGCGAGTCATTTGGATTCAAGTAAGCAGATGCCAATCTAGTTTTAAGATGTAATTTTTGGTTTCCCACAGCATTCTCTTCACTTGCACTTGAGTTATTTTTTCAATGCTTTTATGGGCTATACTCGAAAAGGTCATTGTGAATGGGCATATACAGTTTGCAATGTTTTTCTGATCTGGTTTTGGGCACATAGGGTTATTGAACATGGTACTCTTTGTTTCCCAGAATTTAATATATCTAGTTTGACCTTTTTTTAAATATATGTAGTATAATACACTATCATAACTATTTGAACATTTTTTTTTTTTTGTCTCATGATGCCCGTAAGTAAGTAGGTGCCTAATGATTATGATAGCACAATGGAGTCTGCATTTTATGCATGACGAGTAAATATTATTGACACTTAAATTTATTTTTATTAATTAATATTTTTAAATAAGTAAAAATTTAAAATTTATTAAAAATTTAAAATAAAGTGTTATTCTTGAAATAAAAAAAATCATATATTGAAGTTTTTTATTAATATAAGTATGTAATTTGATAAATTGATATTAATGTGAATGAAAAAAAATATATATATGTCATCTCTTTGTCTCTTCTTCTCCTTCTCTCTTCTCTGTTTCTATGTCTATTTGACTACCAATAAAAATCCAACAAAATTTTGGTATTAGAGCTAAAACAACAATGGTTTCAACTAGTTCCTTTCAATCACATGTGCCCAGATTAACTAAAGACAACTATAGAATGTAGAGTATCCAAATAGAGACTCTCTTAGGTTCACTTGATGTATGAGACCTTGTGGAGACTAATTATACTGAATCAAATGATGAGGATGAAGAGACATTTAGAGAATTAAAGAAAAGAGAGTAGAAGGCATTATTCACTATTTATCAAAGAATGGACGAAGCTATGTTTGAGTTGATTGTTCTAGTAAAGATGTCAAAAGAAGCTTGGAAGATATTGAAGAAAGTCTATGATGGAGTCAATAAAGTGAAGAAGATTTGCTTGTAGTCTTTAAGATCTTAATTTGAAGCACTGCAATAAGGGAACTTAGAGATAATTTATGATTATTTTTCACAAGTAATTTCTATTGTTCATGAGATGAGAAGAAACGACAAGGAGATGAAGGATGTTTGGGTTATAGAAAAAATCTTACTATCTCTGGACTCGAAATTAGACTTTGTATCTATGGTGATTGAAGAATCAAAAGATTTAGAGATGATGATTACTAAAGAATTCTTGGCATCTTTGTAAACCTATGAACAAAGAATACAAAAGAAATGTCAGGAGAAAACTTTGAAGCAAGCACTACAGACACAACATTCATTCAAGAAGAATGAATCATCTAGAGGGAGTTATCAACGAGAAAGATTTATTGCACAAAGAGGACGAGGTAGTTGAGGTTCTTACTCCAACGAGCAAACTAGCAACCACAATGAAAGAAATGAAACTGATTAAAAAGGGTATGGTCATGGAAGAAGTGGAGGTTGTAGTCAAGGCCGAGGTCAAGGTAGTGCACGTGGTAGAAATACTGGGAAAAAGTATGACAAATCTACAATCCAATGTCGAATTTGCAAGAAGTTTGGTCATTATTCTTATGATTGTTGGTATAACACAAATAATGGAGGAGAAGAAGCAAATCTAGTCAACAAAGAAGAAGTTAATGAAGGGTCGATTTTGTTGATGGCATACAATGAACCAGAACCACTTCAATATGTTACATAGTTTCTCAACACAAAAGCCTTCAATCACATGTATGGAAGAAAGGAAGTTTTTACTAAATTTGACCAAAGACAAATGGGCAACATCACTTTCGATGATCTCTCCAAAAGGCCTATTGAAGGGAAAGGTAACGTCATTTTTGAGCTCCATAATGAAAGAAAACTTTGCATTTAAATGTTTATTACGTGTCTGATATTAAAAGTAATCTTCTGAGTATTGGACAATTGTTGGAGAGAAGATATTATATAATGATGAAGAATTTAAATCTTAATATTTGTGATAAAAATAATAATTTTATTACTTATATAAGAATGACTAAGAATAAGATATTTCCATTAAAACTAAGCGTTAATGAGTCGAATTGTTTGAATTTTGGTACCATGGCAAAATGGTGTTTTGAGAGGAAAAACTGAACAATTCTTAATATGATACGATATATGTTAAAAGAAAGAAATGTTTCGAAAGAATTTTGAAGAAATGATGTTGCTTGTGCTATTTATCTATTAAATAGATTCTTGACAAATCACAAAGAGATTTCACGTCAAAGGAAGTTTGGAGTTCGCGTAAGCCAAAAGTTGATCATCTCAGAATTTTTTGAAGCATTGTTTTTACAAAGGTACAAGAAGAAAAACAAACAAAACTGGAAAATAAAAGCCAAAAGTGTATTCTTTTTTGCTATAGCAAGAATTCCAAAAACTACAAGTTGTACAATCCCATAACTCGCAAGATCGTAATATCAAAAGATGTTGAGTTTGATGAGAAGCAGATATGGGATTAGAAGAATAGTAACCAGCTTAAGGAAATCTCTTTCAATGAAGAGTAGAAGCAGAAGGAAGACACACCAGAAGCATCATCACCTCGTCAAGTCAGAATTCAGCCCAATAGTGATGATTGGAGCAGCTCAATTGTGAGGAAAATGAGGAGCATCCAAGACATATACAACTATAGCCAAGTTATCAATATTAATTTCAATGAAGAATTCAATAATATCACAGGGATGGTTGGCTTGCTTGACCTGGGTTTTCGACGACTTTTAAGAAGCATTGAATTACAAAACCAACCTCCATATTAAGTAGCATATGGAGAAGAAAAAGCTGCAAATGCAAGACTAGAAGACCTCTTCATTTATCCAAAAAAAATAAAAAGCACTCCAATCACTCTCTCATTCTCATCAAATCCTCCATATTATTCCTTCTTCCTTTATTCTTCCTTACCTCAGTCTATTTCGTTGAAGCAGATTTTATATACAATATTTGTCCAAACACAACTACTTTCACAAGAAACGGCTCCTGTGGGGCTAACCTCAATAGCCTCTTGGCTTTCCACCAACTTGTCCAGCTCCGAATACAACTACTACAGTGGATTCAGCATCCTGGACGCTGGATATGGCCCAGTATATGGCTTGTTTCTATGTCGTGGCGACGTTAGCAAAGACGTCTGCAAAAACTGTGTCGCGCAGGCCGCCCAAGATATAGTCCAAGCTCGTCCTTTGGCAAAAGTGGCCATCATATGGAACGATGACTGCTTCTTACGTTACTCGAGTCCATGTTTAATGTCATGGAAACCAGCCTGCCGTATACATATTGAACCTCGGAAATGTGACGGAGCAGCCAGAGCGTTTCAACGATCTGATAACCAACAAAGAAAGAAGACTTCTTTATAGTATTTGCGAACTGCATTGTTTATCTCCACAAACACTTAGAATAAGATTGCATAAGGTTCTGTTAAGTGATTTAATTTGACCCCAAAATGATCTAGAAGTGATTGAGAAACTTGGTGTTGTAATCAAAAGTGATTGATTAGGGCATTCCATGTAGGCAGACCACTTCTTTAAAGAATAACTAAATTACAATTGAGGCACCAGAGATGTTTTTGTAAGAAATGAGGTGATCTATTTTAGAAAACCTGTCAACATACAACAGCTCCTTGAAGAGTAATCAAACTATACTTAGAGTTGTACATTATGCACTTATACAACTCGAAAATGTATAAGATCTGAAACATGATATTTTTTATGTATCATTTAATCCTAATAATTCTTATAATCGTGTTAAATATATGAAGAATCATGTCATATTGTCGGTCCAAACAGTTGGAAGACAAGAAAGAACTTACGGAGGAGGAAGATCCAAAGATCTACAAATCAAGTCAAGAGCAGTACTTTCTTCTGAAACAAGTGTGTGTTCAACTCTTGGTGCACTACCTTGGGAGGGACGTGGAAGCAAGTGATTATACGCAAGGTAGGGGAAACGAGATAAACCCGGAGTAGTTCTCCCGCCGTGAGGGCATAGCTTGTCAGAGCCTAGCCCGGTAAGAAGAGTATAGCGCAGAAGTGAAAGGAATTAATGAATTAGCAAGAAGGAAGGAATGAAGGAGAACAAAGCAGAGGAGGAAGAATTTTTAGAGAGAGAAATAGAGAGAATTGATTTGTTGAAATTCAATACATTCAAACTGATCCTTCTTACCCTTTCCTTTCTAATTTAAATACTAAACGAAGGTATTCAGAATTCTTCTATAACAAATGTCCTTTAGCTTAAAATAATTATCTATTACTAATCAATTATTTTTGTTAACGAAATTTCCAAATTAAATTGAATATCTGTTTTAATCCTAACTTAACTCTTATTTAATATTCAAATTCAGTGATTGGATCTTTAATTGGTTGTGATCCTAACATAGCTATGTCGCGGTTGTCACATCACTTAAGTGATTTCATCGGGAAGTTCATTTTTTTTTTTTTAACGAGTCTCTTTTATTTTATAAATACATTTAAAAGTTTTCGATTGGAAATTTAAAAGCTTAACTCGTGAATCTTATCTTCTTGACCCTCATATTCACTTACATTTAGAAGCCCGTATGGATTACATACTTTATAATGAATTATATGTTTTAGAACGAAAATTTAGTCTCTAAAGAGGACTTGAATGGTTAGAAGTCATGCAATTAGATGATTTTCTTCTAAAGGTATAGGTCCATCTGCTTTGCTTGACTTGGTCTTCGATGACTTTGAGAAATATCAAATCACAAAACCGACACGCATTAATATTGTATGGACTAGGTAGCATATAGAGAAGAAAAAGCTGCAACTCCAAGACCAGAAGACCTTCTTCAATTATCAAAAAATGCATTCCAATCACCATATCATCCTTATCAAATCCTCCATATTATTCCTGCTTCCTTTAGTCTTTCTTAACTCAACCTATTTCGCTGAAGCAGATAGTCTTTACCATGTTTGTTCAGACACTAATTTCACAAGCAACAGCCTCTACGAGGTCAATCTCGAGAGTCTCCTTACTTTGCTTTTCTCCGACTCAACCAGCTCCAAATACAAACACTATGATGGATTCAAAATCGAGGACGCTGGAAGCCAAACCGACAAAGTGTATGGCTTGTTTCTATGTCGTGGCGACTTGAGCAACGACACTTGCAAACACTGCGTCCGGGAGGCCGGCCAATTTGTACGCCAATTTTGTCCTTTCGCAAAAGTGGGCATAGTATTATTCGATGAATGCATCTTACGTTACTCGAACAAGTACATGTTTTCTGTCATGGAAACTGAGCCTAGCTTTGCCATGTGGAACGTCGAAAATGCGACGGAGCCAAAGCGTTTCGTCTCTCTGGTAACGACCACCTTGGGTCAGATGGCCACTCAGGCGGCCAATAATCCGTCGGCAACTAAAAAGTTTGCAGCCAGAAAGGGGAATTTCACTCGGTCTGAAACCCTCTACACCGCCGTGCAGTGTACGCCGGACCTTTCTAGTTCCGACTGCGTTCGGTGTCTTCAGGCGGCTATCGCGTGGATTCCACGTGAGAGCCCTGCGAGCGTCGGAAGAAGAGTCTGTCTCCCAAGTTGTAATTTCCGGTATGAAAATTATTCATTTATTGATCCAAAAGCAATCGCCGCCGCCACGCCACCACCGCTTGTGGGGGTTCCCGGTTCTCTGCAAACTGCTCCTGGGTCTCTCGGTCCCCCTTCTCCGCCCTCAGATCCGGCACAAGGTAAGTCTAAAGATTTTGTTGAAAGTTTACATCTGACAAAATCTAAAAATTATATATATATAATTTTTAATTTTATATATTTTTATTTTTTAAATATTAATTAAATTAATTTTATAAATAATTAATTAAACTAATCATAAACCAAAATTTTTAATTAAGTTTTCATTTCTAAAGTTTAAGTGTGGTTAACCTAATCAAATAATTTTGACTTTCATCTTTCACTTTACGAATCCAGATAAAAATCACTCGCTATTAGCTATTAACGAATGGTCCAACACCTTAAAGGAAGAGGATTTCAAAATTTTATGTACTTTTCTGTTTGCTGTTTAATTGAAAAAATTAAGAATGTCAATTTGTCGGCTTATGCCTTACAGGGAGCCTATATCCTCATTTCTTTTCTCTGATTTACTATTTTCAGTCAAGCTTCTAGATTTTCTTTTTTTTTTTAATTTAACTTAAAATGATTTATCTTTTCCTGATATAAAATTACAAATTAAAGCATATTTTCTCGAACTTGTTCCGTCTTTATTTTGTTTGTCTTACTTGTTTACATTCATTCATTTGTAAAAGATATTATCGCATCAAGCATTATATTAAGAAGGTCTGTTGAATGTAGAAAATCAAAGGGTAAATTATAAATTTTGGTCATTCTCACTTGGTAACTAAAATCCAAATATTCAAATAAAAAATTTGGTTTCAATTTTTAATTCTATAAAACTAAAATTTTCAATTGGGTTTATATTATATCGATTGAGTTCGACTAATAGTCTAATGATAAGATAAATATCATTTATATAATTTAAAATTTAGAATTAATTTATAATTTTATTTCAATTAATTGATAAAATTTTTTAATTAATATTTTTTTTATAAATTTAAAATTAAATTTTAAATAAAAAAATTTATATAAAATAAAAATTATTATAAAATTTTTTTCATAAATAAATTTTAAATTTTAATTTATTAAATAAATTATTAATATAAAAAATAATATAATTATAATTATTTAATTATTAATTAAAATTTATATATTTTATTTTAAAAAATATTTTTTTAATAAAATTAAGAGTAATATTTATTATATTTAAAATAATATAAGTGACATTAAAATTAAAGATTTTTTTTTATTTTTTTACTTGTGAATGCAGCTAAAGCAAGTTTTCCCACAAAAGTCGTCATTTCTGCAGTCGCTGGTTGTGTCACTGCTGGTTTTGTTGGTTTTGTGACGCTTTTCTGCATAGGCTACCGTCGTCTCATAAGAAGATCAGCAAGAAGGAAGTACGGTAGTGTCCCAGAAGGGCAAGGTAATATTGAAGACTTGTAGAGCTGACGGGATATCAAATTGCCATTTATGGTTAATTCAAGCCCTTGTGTTTTTACTTCTTTTTAATATTGCATTTTCTAGATGGAAGCGAAATTAGCACTGTGGAGTCCTTGCACTTTGGTTTCGTAACCATCAAATCTGCCACAAACAATTTCTCCGCAGATAACAAGTTAGGGAGAGGCGGATTTGGTGAGGTTTATAAGGTAACTGTTAGAATTTGGGTCGCACCACAGCTTTTAATTTTTGAATTGAATGATTACTTGAGATGACATATATAACTTATATCAAAGATATTGTATTTTGTATATATAACTTACATCAAATATATTGTGCTGTCTCTAGAAGTATCAAATTGAAAGTTAGATCTGGTAAAGAACTGAGGAGAAAAAGACCTAAGGTTGGGCATGCGGAAACCCCCTAAAAATTCATGAGCTACTGATATTTAATAGATTACAACTGAAAAATTTGCACATTGCTTTCCTAATATCCATACAATTCAAACTAAAATCATGGTCTCCCATATTATTAGCTGTTGCAAAATCTGCATCTAGCGCTACTAACCTAAAGCAAAACTTCTCAGCTGGAATTCTGCTACCGTGATTCTGATTTTTGGTCCTTTTCTGGTTTAAACATAACGGGGGTAGCAACTTTCATTTTCTTGTTTGTTTGCTGGAAGCAACTGCAAGGAAGCCACATTCTTCAGCGCTCCTTATTTGGCTTCTTTGCTACAAAACCTCTGCTAAAAACGTGAAATCTCTGCTTATTCATTTTCTTCAACAGTCATTCCTTCCCTTGTATTGCTTGCATCTAACAGCTTTTGTTTGATACTTGTGTACCAAAAGGTCGCACACTCACCTACCAAGCTCTTTTTGAAAAATGGTATCATAGCAAAATATTGAGCTCTGCCCAGATGGTAGAGCTTTGCTAATCATTTATGAAAGCCAATTATCAGGGTACACTTCCTAACGGCCAAGAAATTGCTGTAAAAAGGCTATCAAGAAATTCTGCACAAGGTGCAGTGGAATTCAAGAATGAGGTCCTCTTAGTAGCCAAGCTTCAGCACAGAAATCTTGTCAGGCTGCTAGGGTTTTGCTTGGAAGGAGAAGAAAAGATACTGATTTATGAATATGTGCCCAACAGAAGCCTTGATTACTTTCTATTTGGTATGCTGGTCTTACTCCTTTAATCCTATAACTAATAGTCTTTATCTTTGTAAATGCACTGATTGCAGTTGCTGAACATGAATAAGTTTCTTTCAAACTAAACCGAAATGTATGTTCCTATATCCTAATCTGAGTGTTAGTTTTCATGACAATGTAGATCCGATGATGCAAGGACATTTGGATTGGTCAACACGTCAAAAAATAATAGGAGGAATTGCGAGAGGAATTCTTTATCTTCATGAAGACTCCCGCCTTAGGATAATACATCGCGACCTTAAAGCTGGAAATATTTTGTTAGATGGAGATATGAATCCAAAAATATCAGATTTTGGAATGGCTAGGCTTTTCGGAGTTGATCAAACTCAAGGAAGCACAAATAGAATTGTGGGAACATAGTAAGTTTGCTGTCCCCTATTTGTTCTGCATAATTTAGATGAATATCATAGTATACTGAAACTAAGTTTGAGGGGAAGATCATATCAATATTGTCCTCGCTCTTCCTTAATACTCCATTGCATTTTGTCAAGACAGTGCTCAATGTGGTATGCAGCTAACATTTGTAAATCTGCTATTGCACTAGGAAAACATATATTTTGTTTTCAATCTAACATTGTTCCACTTGTATCTGGTTTTAAGTGGTTACATCTCTCCAGAATATGCAAATTTTGGACACTTCTCTGTCAAGTCTGATGTGTACAGTTTTGGCGTCATACTCCTTGAAATTGTTAGCGGAAAGAAGAACAGTTCGCGTTCTATATGCCAGAAGACCCAGAAAACCTTGTGAGCTATGTGAGTGTCAAATTTTGTTCCGTTGGTTATCATCACTGTCAAATTGAGAATCAGAGTTACCTGCACAACAGGATTGATCATTCCTTGACTATATGTACAGGTCTGGAGGTTTTGGAGGGATGGGAGAGCATTAGAAGCATTCGATCCAAATTTGA
The DNA here is from genome assembly GCA_037832345.1 of Rhizophora mangle. NCBI lineage: Eukaryota > Viridiplantae > Streptophyta > Magnoliopsida > Malpighiales > Rhizophoraceae > Rhizophora > Rhizophora mangle. The sequence goes on along the minus strand of JBAPLJ010002071.1, from coordinate 4,416 downwards.
CAGTAATGCATTCAAAAAATGAGGTTGTTAGATGCATCCAAATAGGTTTATTATGTGTTCAGGAGCATCCAACCGAAAGACCCACAATGGCAACAGTTGTTCTCATGCTTAGTAGCAACTCTATGGACTTGCCATTGCCTAAACGTCCGACCTTTTTCATCCATAGCAGAGTAGAGCGGAGCAGGTCAATGGAGGGCTTGGAGTTGGATCAATATAAAAACAGGTTAGACCCTGCTTCTATTGATGAAGGGACAATTACTGTTGTGTCCCCTCGATAGTGGAAGCTAGCGAGTTTTCGTCAAAAGTGTCATGAAACTTTGAAAAAACCTAATTGCATTTTCCCAATCTGGCACCCTCGTAAACTTGGAAACTCATCTCCTTTTTTTTTATACACAATTCCATGACCTAGTACCATAAGTCTGTACTTTGATGGGCAAAAAAATACTCTGTTGTTTATATTTTTATTTATGCGTAAGTAAAGACGGGGGCATTTCAAGCAAAGCTAGACATTGATGTTGAACTTCCACAGCCTAACCTGGTTTAAATTAGAAATGCTTAATAAGCCGTCATCCCACTATTCTCTGTGAGTAAATTATATTTCCTTCGGGTGGGAAGAATGGAGAGCAGCTTGGCTGCTCTGCTTCCCTTCTCAGCAGAGAACGCTGTAGCAGACAACAAGGCGCCATTCCAGCCCGCGTGCACAAATCATTCTCATGGCACTCGTGAGAGTCAAAACATCGGTCAAAAGCCGGAACATCAATCCAAATTTTATTTTTATTACTTATATTCTAGAACTTACCCTAAGCAATGAGCATCTACTAGAAACATGCCTTTTCCATTATGTGAAGGGTTTTAGGCCCAATTACACTTAATCAACCACAATTCTGGGTGGCGCTCAACCCCATCAATTTCATGAAGTAACAACCGGAGCCCATGGGAAGTGTTGGAAATTTATGGAATCTAATCCCTTAACCGTCACCCTGACTGAACCATTACGGGATAGTTTTTAACGTTTGAAGGATCACCAAACATTGTGGTGCAATGCTTAAAAGGCTTATCATTATCATACAAAAAGCTGCGGATTCAAACTTGTGTCAAAAGATTCAGTAGAAGTAAACACGTAGAGTATTATAATTGCTTTACTTTGTTTTAACAATCAAATAAAGTGGTTATTTTGCTTGTTACTCATTGACTAGGACTTCGATTTTATCAATCGCCCATTTAGTGATGCATGAGCTCATTACTTTCTAGCAATTCAAGTACCCTCTCAACAGATCCTTATTATGTTCCATTATGCACAACCCAAACATTTTTCAGTTGAACTAGATTTGGAACATTAATTTGATTTTTCGCTAGGGTGAAATCCAGACCGTTAGAGGAGTTTCAAACTAACAGAAGGACTGGATGATGTGAAAATGGAATCGAAACCGTGCACAGAGTAACAAATGCACTGTTTTAGATTCTGGGTGACAATTTTGTTTTGTTTTGTCCCAGTGATTATGGTCACCTTGAAGCCGGCTCATTGCCACGTCGACATATAATTCTGTACGTAACATCTTATATGCATATATTTTCTGTTGAACACAGCCTTTCCGTGTGCACATACAAATAGGCAATAAAGGTTGAAAATATGCTTAGCATTGTCCGTCATTATTGTCGGAGTTTTTTTCCTTTTTGGTACAACGAAGCATAAAGGTTATTATAACACGAAGCCACCGTAGAGTCAGAAATTTTTAACAGTGGATGCAAACAAAAGAGTTAGAAAAAAATTGAATTAAAGTAAAATAAAAATCTAATAGGGCAAACAGACGACATTTGCCCCATTCTCAACAATGTCACCTCGCTTGAAATTAATAAGTATGTTAACAAGTGTTCTTTTTATTGTGGATTGTCAACTGTTTCTTACCAATTCTATTTGCTACCTTTTGTACAACTTGGGTGATGAAATACAGAGGAACGATCTGGGTGTACATGAACACGCAAGTATGTTCCAGTTTCAAAGAATTGATTAAGATCAATTATCCTGAAGGTTTTGTGTGCTTCTCAAACTGTTTTCCTTTGATGGAAGCTCTTTTTTTCACAACTGAGGGTGCAGTAACTTCTTCAAACTTCCTAAGTTGTTCTGGACTTAATTCACAGCTCAATAATTTATAAAATCTGAAACGTACCTTCAAATCATGATATTTTCTACCCTTGGATGAGATAACAAGAAAAATGGTGCTTAGACCCCTCTTCTCATCTTCCCTTGAGAAACCATTTGCCTAATACTACGAATAAGGGACAAAATGATAGAATGATGTCTATTTGGTGACTAAACCATTTATTGCTTTTGCTTACATGAAAAAGAAGTCCAGCAACAGCGTGGGATAAGCCTGATGCTGTCACACAAAACCGAATAAAAAAAAATCAATACTTGTATACCAAGGAAATTATAGAAGACATTACAGATTTCAAAATATCACCTTTTCTCTTGCTAAACTCAAATTTCCACCAGTGAAAAACAGATTGAAGGTCATAGTTCTATCAATTTAGCACCTAATTCAAATAAAAAAAATAAAAAAATCAAAATTGAAGCGGCTTGAACCCCTCCAACCTTTCAACCTTAAATCCCAAAATGCTCTAACTTTCAGCTATTTAAGCATATGCATAAATGAGAAACAAAGCAAAAACTTTCAGACTCAGTATCCACTAATCCAAGAAACAGTACTGTATATAAGTTAAGATTCAAAACTTCATTTTTCGTCCATTTATTTAAGTCATCAAGCATGAGCTAAACATTTCATCAAAGCACAAGCTTACAGGCTGAAAGAAAAATCAAAAAATATTAAACAGCCAGAGAAGGTGTGCTTTAAAAGAAATGAAATTTAAAGTACCCATTAACAGCATTTGTATACTTAGCATCCAGTTTCGATAATTTGCAGCCAAAGTTTCTCTCACTCAGCAGGACGCCCAAGCTCCGGTAGCCGCAGGTGAAGATCGAGGATACGGTAAATGAACCCATCTCCGCTCGGAGCTTAGCCGCTGTGCTTGAGGAGCGGCAGAGGCTGCGTTTTCAGCCGTTCACAACGCAAAAGACAACCTGATGGGGCTGGCCGGTTCTGCAGACAAAACCAAGCAGCATTTTGGACCTTTATTGGGCAAAGCAGGCTGGCCCATTAACCCAGGTTATAGTATAGTGCACCCAGTCTCTCAACCCAAACAGAAAAGCCAGAAAGAGAGATGCAGTGGTGGGTTTGTATGCCAAAAATTGAACTTCGTGCCCATCTCAATGGCTCCATTAGAAACTCCACACATCTGTGAGCTTTTACTCCTTTTCCTCTGTCCTTCTTTGTTCCCCTTCTCTGTATTGAGTCTAATGGCTTTGTGAGTTTTTACTCCTTTTCCTTTGTTCCTCTTTTTTGTTTCTCTTCTCTGTATTTAGTCTAACGGGCGCTTTTTGAATTCAGGGTAGCTTTGGATTTGAACACTTTGTCGCTTATTGTACTTAATTGCTTGAGTTTTAATGTTTCCATCCATTTTCTTTTCCAATTGTTATTGCTTTTTGAATATACATACAGAGAATTTGCCAGAGGTTTGGGCGAAAAGGGTATCATTGTTTTTTCAGATGTTGAGCATGTTATCATGAAAGGTAATTTTTTTTTTTCTTTTTCCCTCTTCGCTGGTTACTGATATGTTTGGTTTCTGAAGAAAGTGAAAAATGATGAAGAAGTGTACTTCATATTGAATTTTTGATTTTGATAACTTCTTGTCCAGAAAACAGTAACTTTTCTTGTTATTGTTCTTTTCAATTTTGAATTGCAATGTTTCTAATTGAGTTGTTATTCTGCATATACTGCCAGAACATTGTGATTCATGTGTATGGTTGCCCTCATTATACAAGTCAATTTTCTGGGTTGCTTTCAGATGTTTATTTGATTTCCCGCTGATGATTACAACTTTGGGAGACTCTCGATTTGCTTCTGTCCAGATGATTGTTCTATACGTGAAGTTTTCAAGTTGTTTGACCTGATTCACTTTATTACCACCGGTCACAACACTGTTACAAGTATCACAAAGTAAGTAAGACAATTAAGTCATTCATTTATTTTTTTTTCTTTTTGTATTTCAAATGTCAATTCTTGTAATCCATCCTTTCTGGAAACAGGCAATTGAAGATTTTGCTTCCGAGAATGTTGTTTATTTGGAGTTAAGAACCACTCCAAAGGTAATTAAATAAGCTAGAGGTTTTGCTTTTCTTCCTTGCCTTTGCCACGTAAAATTCTTTTGACATTTCATTGATGAAAATGTTTGTGTGCCATATTATACAGAGGAACGAAACGGTCCTACATGGAAGCAGTGACGAAAGGTTTATGGGCTGTTAGTTCTGTAGAGGTAGATTTTGCTTCTTATAATCTGGATGCTAGTTCAACAAGCAAT
>JBAPLJ010002070.1:0-60988 GCA_037832345.1 Rhizophora mangle | reverse complement strand
ATGCTATAAATAAAAACGATACATGGGAGCTCACTTCTCTTTTAGAATCCATTATACAAAGCTTCCATTGAAAAGTCAAATGGGTGTATAAGACAAAAAAGAAATGCAAAAAAGTGAAGTGAAGAGGCATAAAGCAAGGTTAGTCATGAAAAGATACAAGCAGAAATATGGGGTTGACTACTACGAAGAAATCTTTGCACAGGTAGCTCAACTTGAAACGGTGAGGCTACACATCTTTTTTGCAGCTCAAAGAAGATGGAAGATGTACCAAATGGACGTGAAATTGGCGTTCTTGAAAGGGAATCTTGAAGAAGATGTCTATGTCAAGCAACCATTAGGCTTTATCTGTGATGGCCAAAAGGAAAGGTTTTACAAGTTGAAGAAAGTGCTCTAAGGGCTCAAGCAAGCTCCAAGAGCCTGAAGTTCCAAAATTGATGGGTATTTTATTTGAGAAGGATTTACGAAGTATTCATATGAGCACTCACTATATATGAAGACAAATTCTAATGAAAATATTTTTCTAGTGTGTTTATATGTAGATAATTTAATTTTTACAAGCAACAATAACTTCATGATTTGAGAATTCAAACAATCAATGGAGAAAGAATTCGATATGACAAACTTGGGTCTATTAATATATTTCTTAGGCATCAAAGTACAACAAGATGAAGAAGGAATTGTAGTTTCACAGGAAAGTTATGCCAAGGAGATCCTGAAGAAGTTTTCAATGGAGGATTGTCAGCCTGTGGACACACCAATAGAGTGCAACATTAAATTGATGAAGGAAGGAGAAGGGAAGCTAGTGAACCCAACATATTACAAAAGTCTCATGGGTTGTCTGAGGTACTTAACTTGTACAATATCCAATATACTTTTTGGAGTTGGCTTGGTGAGCAAGTATATGGAAACTCTGAAGACTTCCCACTTGAAGGCAGCCAAGAGAATCTTGAGATATCTTAAAAGGACAATTGATTATGGGTTGTTATATTCATCTAAAGGAGGTATGAAATTGGTTGGATTTAGTGATAGTGACTGGGTTGGAAACTATAATGATCGTAGGAGTACTACAGGGTTTGTGTTTTTTATCTTGGTAATGCTACATTCACTTAGTCTTCCAAGAAGTAATCTATTATTACTTTATCTACTTGTGAGGCAGAGTACATTGTTGCAGCTTCTTGTGTTTGTCATGCTATTTGGTTAAAGAGATTATTTCGAGAATTGAAGTTCCAGTAAAAAGACAGAATGAAGATTTATGTGGATAATAAGTCAGCGATTGCTTTGCCTAAGAATTCGGTTCATTATGAGTGTTAAAAAGCATATTGATACTCGTTTTCACTTCATACAAGAACAAATTAAGGTAAAAGAAGTCAAGTTGTTGCATGTGAACTCAAGCGACTAAGTTACTGATATATTTACGAAAGCTTAGAAAGTTGAAGTTTTTCAGCATTTAAGGAGGCAACTTGGAGTTCAAGATCGAGGAGAAACAAGTTTAGAGGGGACAAATGTTGACATATAAACTTATTTTTATTAATTAATATTTTTAAATAAGTAAAAATTTAAAATTTATTCAAAGTCTAAAATTGAGTATGATCCTTGAAATAAGAAAAATTATGCATTAAAACTTTTCATTCATATAAATATAAGTATATAATTCGATAAATTAATCTTGGTGTGAATAAAAAAAAAAAATTGTCACCTCTTTGTCTCTTCGTCTCCTCTTCTCTCCTCTGTTCCTATGTCTGTTCGTCTACCAAAAAAAAATCTAACAAATATAATATCACATGGATGGTTGGTTTGCTTACCTGGGTTTTCGACAACTTTTAAGAAGCATTGAATGACAAAACCAACCTCGATATTAAGTAAAATATGGAGAAGAAAATGCTACAACTGCAAGACCAGAAGACCTCTTCATTTATCAAAAAAAAAAAAAATAAAAAGCACTCCAATCACTCTCTCATTCTCATCAAATCCTCCATATTATTCCTTCTTCCTTTATTCTTCCGTACCTCAGGCTATTTCAGTAAAGCAGATTTTTATATACAATATTTGTCCAAAAACAACTACTTTCACAAGGAAACAGCTCCAATGGGATAACCTCAATAGCCTCTTTGCTTGGCTTTCCACCAACTTGTCCGGCTCCGAATACAACTACTACAGTGGATTGCACATCCTGGACGCTGGATATGGTACAGTTTATGGCTTGTTTCTATGTCGTGGCGACGTTAGCAAAGACGTCTGCAAAAACTGTGTCGTGCGGGCCGCCCAAGATATAGTCCAAGCTCGTCCTTTGGCAAAAGTGGCCATCAAATGGAACGATGACTGCTTCTTACGTTACTCGAACGAGTCCATGTTTAATGTCATGGAAACCAGCCTGCCGTATACATATTGAACCCCGGAAATATGATGGAGCAGCCAGAGCGTTTCAACGATCTGATAACCAACAGAGAAAGAAGACTTCTTTATAATATTTGCGAACTGCATTGTTATAGATTAACTTTGCTTGAAGTCAAACAAAGTCTTATTGCTTTGTCTTATCTCCACAAACGCTTAGAATAACATTGCATAAAGTCCTATTAAGTGATTTAGTTTGACCCCAAAATGATCTAGAAGAGATTGAGAAACTTGGTGTTGTAATCAAAAGTGATGGATTAGGGCATTCCATGTAGGCAGACCACCTCTTTAAAGAATAACTAAATTACAATTGAGGCATCAGAGATGTTTTTGCAAAAAATGAAGTGATCTATTTTACAAAACCTGTCAACATACAACAGCTCCTTGAAGAGTAATCAAACTATACTTAGAGTTGTACATTATGCACTTGTACAACTTGAAATTGTATAAGATATAAAACATGATATTTTTTATGTATAATTTCATCCTAATAATCCTTATAATCGTGTTGAGAATACGAAGAATCAAGTTATATTGTCGGTCCAAACAGTTGGATGACAAGAAAGAACTTACGGAGGAGGAAGATCTGAAGATCTACAAATAAAGTCAAGAGCAGTACTTTCTTCTGAAACAAGTGTGTGTTCAACTCTTGGTGCACTACCTTGAGAGGGACGTGGAAGCAAGTGATTATACGCAAGGTAGGGAAACGAGATAAACCCGGAGTATTTCTCCCGCCGTGAGGGCATAGCTTGTCAGAGCCTAGCCCGGTAAGAAGAGTATAGCGCAGAAGTGAAAGGAATTAATGAATTAGCAAGAAGGAAGGAATGAAGGAGAACAGAGCAGAGGAGGAAGAATTTTTAGAGAGAGAAATATAGAGAATTCATTTGTTGAAATTCAATACATTCAAACTGATCCTTCTCACCCTTTCTTTTCTAATTTAAAATAAGCATTCAGAATTCTACCATAACAAATGTCCTTTGGCTCAAAATAATTATCTATCACTAATCAATTATTTCTGTTAACGAAATTTCCAATAGAATTTAATATTCAAATTCAGTGATTGGATCTTTAATTGGTTGTGATCCTAACATAGCTATGTCGCGGCTGTCACATCACTTAAGTGATTTCATCGGCAAGTTTATTTCTTTTTTTTTTTTTCTTATCGAGTCTCTTTTTTATTTTATAAGTACATTTGAAAGTTCTCGATTTGGAAATTTAAAAGCTTAACTCGTGAATCTTATCTTCTTGACCCTCATATTCACTTACATTTAGAAGCCCGAATGAATTACATAATTTAGAATGAATTATATGTTTTAGAACGAAAATTTAGTCTCTAAAGAGGACTTAAATGGTTAGGAGTCAAGATGATTTTTTTTCTAAAGGTGTAGGTCCATCTGCTTTTCTTGACTTGGTCTTCGATGACTTTGAGAAATATCGAATTACAAAACCGACCCGCATTAATATTGTATGGACTAAGTAGCATATAGAGAAGAAAAAGCTGCAACTGCAAGACCAGAAGACCTTCTTCAATTATCAAAAAATGCATTCCAATTACCATATCATCCTTATCAAATCCTCCATATTATTCCTGCTTCCTTTATTCTTTCTTAACTCAAGCTATTTCGCTGAATCAGATTTTCTTCTTCTTAAATATTTTTGTGGAGACTTCACAAACAACAGCCTCTTCGTGGACAATCTCGATAGTCTCCTCTTTTCCCTTTCCGACAACTCAACCAGCTCCAATGGATTCAAAATCAAGGACGCTGGAAACCAAAACCGACAAAGTGTATGGCTTGTTTCTATGTCGTGGCGACTTGAGTAACGACACTTGCAAACAATGCGTCCAGGAGGCGGTCCGAGTTGCACAAGGACTCAGACAAGAAGTTTGTCGTTCCGCAAAAGGGTGCATAGTATGGTTCGATGAATGCATCTTACGTTACTCGAACAACTCCATGTTTTCTGTCATGGAAACTGAGCCTAGCTTTGCCATGTGGAACGTCGAAAATTCGACGGAGCCAAAGCGTTTCGTCTCTCTGGTAACGACCACCTTGGGTCAGATGGCCACTCAGGCGGCCAATAATCCGTCGGCAACTAAAAAGTTTGCAGCCAGAAAGGTGAATTTCACTCGGTCTGAAACCCTCTACACCGCCGTGCAGTGTACGCCGGACCTTTCTAGTTCCGACTGCGTTCTGTGTCTTCAGGCGGCTATCGCGCGGATTCCAGGTCAGAGTCCTGCGAGCGTCGGAAGAAGAGTCTATCTCCCAAGTTGTAATTTCCGGTATGAAAATTATTCATTTATTGATCCAAAAGCAATGGCCGCCGCCACGCCACCACGGGTTCCCGGTTCTCTGCAAACTGCTCCTGGGTCTCTCGGTCCCCCTTCTCCGCCCTCAGATCCGGCACAAGGTAAGTCTAAAGATTTTGTTGACTTTGCAGCTTTAAAGTTTACATCTGACAAAATCTAAAAATTATTTCCTCTAATTCAATGGAGTGATATATATATATATATATATATATATATATATATTTTATATATATATATATATTTTTTTTATTTTTTTTATTTATAAAAATATACTAATATATATATATAAAAAAAAATAATAAACAATTATTTATATTATAAGATTTTATCGATTCACTATTTTTCATTAATATTATCAATTCATATTTTTTTAATTGACCGATAAAACAATACATAAAAATGTTTATATGAGCCGTAAAAATCTACGTTACCTTTGCGTTAGTTTCTTTTTTTTTTTTTTTTTTTGGAAAACTTTCTTATGCAATGAATTTATGCACAAAAATTCTGACAGGAGAAACCTATTGAATGGTGAAGGTACCAAAGAAAAGAAAGATAGAAGTTTGGTGGTTTGTTTGCAATAAATTGAAATTCAGTGACCTAATTAAAATTAAATAATATGTTCAATGAAAACTTACATAGACAACAATTTTTGTCACTATTTAACTAATTAATTGTTAAGCCATGATTGTAAGTACCAAACCAAACCAAACCCCTCAAAATGAATATATCATTTAAAGCGAATTGTGGGTGGTTGCTGAAAAACAAAACTATAGTTAATTTGCTAGTATATAAACACGCATAAAGTTCAAGCCATCCGTGTAAAACGGTATGGATTGTATGCTAGAGAAGTATGTGACTTGACCTTTTTTTGCTAAGCGACAATTAATTTTTTCGGACTGTGCGACGAAGAATCAAGTAAATAACGACAAATAAACATGCTTTAAAAATTTAAAATTTTAATTAACCGATAAAACCAAAGTGAATTGATTTTATGGTTTACTAAATTGATTTTATAAATATTTAATTAAACTAATCATAAATCAAAATTTTTTGTTAAGTTTTCATTTCTAAAGTTTAGGTGTGGTTAACCTAATAAAATAATTTTGACTTTTATCTTTCACTTTTTCACTTTGCGAATCCAGATAAAAAGCACTCGCTATTGGCTATTAACAAACGAATGGTCCAACACCTTAAAGGAAGAGGATTTCAAGATTTTATGTACTTTTCTGTCATGTTTGCTGTTTAATCGATAAAATTAAGAACGTCAGTTTGTCGGCTTATGCCTTACAGGGAGCTCTATCCTCATTTCTTTTCTCTGATGTAAGCTTTCTGGGTTTTTTTTTTTTTAAAATTTAACTCAAAATGATTTCACTTTTCCTGATGCAAAATTACAATTTAAAGCATGTTTTCTCGTATATTGAACTTGTTCTGTCTTTATTTTGCTTGTCTTGCTTGTTTACACTCATTCTTTTGTAAAAGATATTATCACATCAAGTATTATATCACGAAAGTCTGTTGAATGTTGAAAATGAAATAGTAAATTGGAATTTCGGTCATTTTTATTTGGTAACCAAAATTGAATTATTCAAATAAAAAATTTGGTTTCAATTTTTAATTCTATAAAACTAAAACTTTTAGTGTGGTTTATATTATACCGATTCAATTCAACTAATAATCATAATAATAAGGTAAATATTATCTATATAATTTGAGATTTAAAGTTAGTTTATAATTTTATTTTAATTAGTTGAAAAAAATTTTTAATTAATATTTTTTTTATAAACTTAAAAATAAATTTTAAATAAAAAAAATTATATAAAAAAAAAAAGTTATTGTAAAATTTTTTTTTATAAATAAATTTAAGATTTTTTATTTATTAGATAAATTATTAATATAAAAGTGATATAATTATAATTATTTGATTATTAGTTAAAAAAAATATATGTTTTAATTTAAATTTTTTTTTTTTAAAATTAAGAGTAATATTTATTATATTTATAAAAATATAAAATTTAAAATTTTTTTTTTACAGATTAAAAATAAATTTTTTTTTATTATTATTATCATTTTACTTGTAAATGCAGCTGAAGCAACTTTTCCCACAAACATCATCATTTCTGCAGTCGCTGGTTGTGTCATTGCTGTCACGCTTTTCTCATAAGAAGATCAGCAAGAACGAAGTATGGTAGTGTCGGGCAAGGTAATATTGAAGACTTGTATAGCTAACGGGATATCAAATTGCCATTTATGGTTATTTCAAGCGCTTGTGTTTTTTTACTTCTTTCTATTATTGCATTTTGGTGGTCGCTAAACTCCAGCAATTTCATCAAGTAATGACCGTAGCCCATTGGAAGTGTTGGAAATTTATGAAATGACACCCCGTGACTGAACTATGGGGACAGTTTTTAACATTGGAAGCATCACCAGAAGTTGTGGTTTAGTGTTTATTATCATCATGCAAAAGGTCATGGATTTAAACTTTTGTTAATACTTGCTTTGCTTTTTTTTTTTTTTACAATTAAATGAAGTGATTATTTGCTTGTTTTTCATTGACTAGAACTGTAATTTTATCAATCGCCCCATTAGTGATGATGAGCTCATGACCTTCTAGCAACCCTTAACAGATCCTTATTATTTCCCATTATACACAACCCAAACATTTTTCAGTTTAACTAGATTTGTACCATGAATATGATTTTTCTCCAGGGGGCTGAAATCCAAATAGAAAACAAAAGCGATAGAGGAGCTTCAAACAAATGCACTGTTTAGATTCTGGGACAATTTTGTTTTGTTTTGTCCCCGTCATTATTGACTTTCACCTTCAAGTGGGCAATTGTCATTGTCATGGCGACATAGAATTCTGTACGTAAGATCTTTTATGCATATATTTTCTGTTGAAAACAGCACGAATAGGGAATAAAGGTTGAGAATATGCTTAGCATTGTCCATAACCATAAGGAATATTCCGTCGTTATTGTCTGGCGGAGCGCGAATAGGGAATAAAGGTTGAGAATATGCTTAGCATTGTCCATAACCATAAGGAATATTCCGTCGTTATTGTCTGGCGGAGTTTGTTTTTTTTCTTTTTTGGTACAAGGAAGGTTAAAGGTTATTATAACACGAAGTCACGATAGAGTCAGAAATTTTTGCCAGTGGATGCAAACAAAAAGATTAGAAAAAATTGAATTTAAGTAAAATAAAAATCTAATAGGGCAAACAGAGGACATTTACCCAATTCTCAACAATGTCACTACGCTTCAAATTAATAAGTTTCTTACCAAGTGTCCCTTTTACTGTGATTTGTCAACTGTTTCTTACCGATTCTCTTTGCTACCTTTTGTACAATTTGGGCGATGAAATACGGAGAAATGATCTGGGTGTACATGAACACGCAAATATGTTCCAGCTCCAAGGAATTGATTAGGATCCTGAAGGTTTTTTGTGCTTCTCAAACTGTTTTCCCTTTGATGGAAGCTCCTCTTTTTCCCAACTGAGGATGCAGTAACTTCTTCAAACTTCTTGTTCCGGAGTTGATATGGGGGCAACTGCTGGCACACAAGTGCACACAGCTCAAACAGCTCAAAAATTTATAAGATCTGAAACATACCTTCAAATCATGATATTTTCTACCCTTGGATAAGATGACAAGAAAATGGTGCTTAGACCCCTCTTCTCATCTTTCCTTGAGAAACCATTTTGCCTAATACTACGAACAAGGGACAAAATGATAGGATGATCTCTATTTTGGTGACTAAAACATTCATTGCTTTTGCTTAAATGAAAAAGAAGTCCAACAACAGCGTGGGATAAGCCCCATGCTGTCTCACAAAACCCAACAAAAAAAAAAATGCTAAAATGCTTTAAACTTTCCGCCCGTGAAACAGATTGAAGGTCATAGTTCTATCAATTTAGCACCTAATTCAAATAAAAAAAAAAAAATCAAAATTGAAGCACAAAGCTTGAACCCCTCCAACCCTTTCAACCTTAAATCCCAAAATGCTTTAACTTCCAGCGATTTAAGCACACACATAAATGAGAAACAAAGCAAAAACTTTCAAGCTTCTCAGTATCCACTAATCCAAAAAACAGTACTGTATATAATTTAAGATTCAAGACTTCATTTTTCGTCCATTTATTTAAGTCATCAAGCATGAGCTAAATATTTCATCAAAGCACAAGCTTCCAGACTGAAAGAAAAAGCAAAAAATATTAGAAAGCCAGAGAAGATGTGCTTTAAAAGAAATGAAATTTAAAGTACCCATTAACAAAAGGAGCAGCATTTGTATACTCAGCATGATGATTTGAAGCCAAAGTTTTTTTACTCGGCAGGACGCCTAAGCTCCAGTAGCCGCAGGTGAAGATTGAGGATACGGTAAATGAACCCATCTCCACTCGGAGCTTAGCAGTTGTGTTTGAAGAGCGGCAGAGGGTGCGTTTTGAGCCGTACACAACAGAAAAGAGAACCTGATGGGGCTGGCCGGTTCTGCAGACGAAACCAGCGGCATTTTGGACCTTTATTGGGCAAAGCAAACTGGCCCATTAGCCCAACTTTTTTATGGTTATAATATAATGCACTCCAGTTTCTCAACATAAACAGAAAAGCCAGAAAGAGAGATGGAGTGGTGGGTTTGTATTCCAAAAATTGAACTTCATGCTCATCTCAATGGCTCCATTAGAAACTCCACACTTTTGTGAGCTTTTACTCCTTTTCCTTTGTTCTTCTTTGTTTCCCTTCTCTGTATTGAGTCTAATGGCTTTGTGAGCTTTTACTCCTTTTCCTTTGTTTTTCTTTTATGTTTCCCTTCTCTGTATTGAGTCTAATGGCTTTATGAATTCTGGGTAGCTTTGGATTTGAACACTTTGTTGCTCATTGTACTTAATTGCTCGAGTTTTAATGTTTCTATCCATTTTCTTTTCCAATTGTTATTGCTTTTTGAATATGCATACAGAGAACTTGCCAGAGGTTTGGGCGAAAAGGGTGTCATTGTTTTTTCCGATGTTGAGCATGTTATCATGAAAGGTATTTTTTTTTTTTTTTTTCCCTCTTTGCTGGTTACTGATATGTTTGGTTTCTGAAGAAAGTGAAAAAATGAGGAATGAGTGTACTCCATTTGAATTTTTTATTTTGACTTCTTGTCCAGAAAGCAGTAACTTTTCATGTTATTGTTCAATTTTTCAATTTTGAATTGCAATGTTATGTGGCTTTTCTAATTGAGTTGTTATTCTGCATATACTGCCAGAACATTGTGATTCGTGTCTATGGTTGCCCTCGTTATCCAAGTTGATTTTTGGGTTGCTTTTAGATGTTTATTTGATTTCCCGCTTATTCTGATAATTACAACTTTGGGAGACTCTTGATTTGTCTCTGTCCAGATGATCGTTCTTTGCGTGAAGTTTTCAAGTTGTTTGACCTGATTCACATTATTACCACCGATCACAACACTGTTACAAGGATCACAAAAGAAGTAAGACACAATTAAGTCATTTATTTATTTATTTTCTTTTTGTATTTCAAATGTCACTTCTTGTAATTCATCCTTTCTGGAAACAGGTAATTGAAGATTTTGCTTCTGAGAATGTTGTTTATTTGGAGTTGAGAACCACTCCAAAGGTAATTAAATAAGTTAGAGGTTTTGCTTTTCTTCCTTGCCCTTGAGACATAAAATTCTTTTGACTTTTCATTGATGAAAATGTTTGTGTGCCATATTATACAGAGGAACGATTCCATAGGAATGACTAAACAGTCCTACATGGAAGCAGTGATGAAAGGTTTACGGGCTGTTAGTTCTGTTGATGTAGATTTTGCTTCTTATAATCTGGATGCTAGTTCAACAAGCAATATTTGTCATGGAACAATAAGGAAGAATATATATGTCAGACTTCTTCTCAGCATTGACCGTCGTGAGACAACTGAGGCTGCAATGGAAACTGTATGCTAGTTCAAGTGGATTTTCTACAGCATAGCAGCTGCAAATTATATGAGACTTTGATTTCTTTCCTTCACTTTTAATAGGTTAAGCTGGCACTGGAGATGAGAGACTCCGGGGTAGTTGGTATTGACCTTTCTGGAAATCCTGTTGTGGGTGACTGGTAATTTCTTTACTGGCTATAAATTTTTAACCAATGAATAATGGTTATGCTTATGACTGGTAGAAATGAATTACAAGTTCCAATCATTGGTGGATCTGTTGCAGGGTCACATTCTTGCCAGCATTAAACTTTGCTCGGGAACAAGGTCTCTTTGTGACTCTTCACTGTGGAGAGGTTTGATTGTTTTCCTATTTTTTTGTTGGCCATTTGACAATATCTATACTTCCTTTTACTATTGAAGCTATTTACTTGTTTATTTGGTGACTTAGTGATTGTAGGTACCCAACCATGTGGAAATCCAAGCAATGCTAGACTTTTTCCCCCATAGAATTGGCCATGCCTCTTGCTTTCAAGAGGAACAATGGAGAAAGTTAAAATCATCCAAAATTCCTGTATGATACCCTTTGTTATTCCTTTCGTTGGCATTAAATGCATTCTCATGAATCTCACAAGATCCATGTTATTGAAAAGTCTACATTCTGATGATCTGTTGAATTATCTAATCATACTCTTTTCACCCACAAGTTATTGGTCACTTTTTTTTTATGTCTGCTAGACATTCTGAAACTTTTCTGCTAAACATTTTCGAGCTTCTGTGCTTCATTAGCCTTCTGAATATTTTTCAGCAGAAAATAAAACTAAATATTTACTTTGACATTTTTAAAGCAGATTATCTCTTTTTGTTTATTCTTTGTTGGAGGGCAGCATAGTTTCTTATGTTGTGTGCAGCAAAGGCTTTGGATAGTCTGGAATCAACAGTGTTGGATAAATTGTTAGCTTGCTAAAGTTTGTTTGTTTGTTGCTCTGGAAAATTTTTGCAGGTAGAGATCTGTTTGACATCCAACATCAGGACTGATACAATTTCTTCCATAGATATTCACCATTTTGGTTAGACTTCTGCTTCTATTTTATGCAATTGAAACTTAAGGATTTGGGGTCACCTTAGTATAGTTACTTTTTGGTTATCACTTCTAACATTCTGCATTGTGATGCAGTTGATCTTTACAATGCAAAACATCCACTGGTGTTGTGCACTGATGATTCTGGAGTTTTCTCCACCAGCCTATCTAATGAATACAACATTGCTTCATCTGCATTTGGTGGGTGTAAGTTGGATACTGCGACTAACTAGCTCGAAACAATCATCACTGACCGTGCATTTTATTACTTAGGTCTTGGAAAGAAGGAAATGTTTGAGCTTGCAAGAAATGCAGTCAAGTTCATATTTGCTGATGGTGACGTTAAGCAGGATTTGACCGAGATTTTTAATTCAGCTGCAAAGAAGCTCCACCTATAATTTTGGGTCTGTCGGGGCATAAGTGCCTCCTGGTGGTATGGTTATGCCATGTAGTGCAAAACTCCCTAATTTTCAGTAGATGATTTGACATTGGAATGGTGTATTTGTTAAAATATTCCCCCTACCACAACATGTATTTCTGGCTTATTTAGCCACCTGGCAGGTAGGCCATGCCAGCCATTTGGATTCAAGTAAGCAGATGCCAATCTTGTTTTAAGATGTAAGCTTATTTAGTCACTTTTCACTCTCAAATAAAAAAGTGAGGTGGGGGACGGAGCTACCAATTGAGGAATGTTTTAAAATTGAAATCTATAACTGAATAGCACTTATGGTTGAGATATATTGACTAAATAATACATTCTTGTCATGAAAGTCATAGGTTTCAATTGTTATTAACCGTGCCTGACTCTTCGTTGTTACGTAAATTGATGACTATTACTAAATACATAAAATTTATCAATTATTGCAATTTTCTGTAAATACGACCTTAATTGAAACATTGTAGGAGGATGATATTTTCATTCAACAATGCCCACATGGTTGTAATGTTACATTCGTGCAAATTTACAAGTAAATTTATTGCACTAAACCTAAATTATAATCAACGATAATTTATTATTTATATTAAAATAAGTTTATCTCCTAAAAGTTAGACAATAAATCATACCATAATTTTAAAAATTTACACATAATTATGTCTTGAAAATATTAATTTAAAAATTTAATCATATCTCAGCCAAATAAAATAGATTATGAAGTTAAATTTTAATCATACAAATTAAAAATTAATTTAAATTAAAAATTTATTATAATAAAAATTTTAATTAAATTTAATTATTTAAATAAATTAAATATTATTTTTAAATAAAAATATATAATTTATATTATTTATATATTTTAAAATAATTGGTGTGATTAGTTTTTGATTATTATTAGAGTTATCATAACTATGTTTTTAACAGTAATATCAGAGTCTGGTCGCAGACGTTCGGCGCGTGTTTAAGCTACAGAGAGTGATTCCAGTAATTGACCTCCATGGACCGGCTCCCAGACGGAACGCGCCCTGTTGAAATCCTTCTGAGACTCCTCCCACTGCGTGTGATTGATCCACGTGCTGGTATTACATCTGACGCGCCGAATCTGATCTGCCGTTGAGCCGCCGCCGCTGCTGTGTTGCTGCCGTTGCTGCTGCTGCCGCAGCTGTTGTTGATCCTCGAACTCCTTCCGCCTGCAGAGCCGGTAAAACGGCAAGGTCGGTTGCGTCGGTGATTATTTGGGAGGCCAGGTCTCTGCCTCTTCGCCTCTTGTCGTTCGGGAGCTTCCCAGAGAATCTGCCCGGCAGTGATCTGAATTGGAGCGGGCGTCTTGTTCTTCCCGGAGACTGCTCGGCGGTGATTTAAAAGAGAAGAATACTTAGAATTGCAATAAAGGGGTCAGATTGTAAATAACAAAATTTTTGAGAGTCAGATTAAAAATAATAAAAGTTTGAAGGTCAGATTGAAAATAATAAAAGTTTTGAGACTAAATCAAAAAAAAATTATGAATTTCAACATAAACGGCACAATCCTGTTTCAGTTCTCGATTTAGATGAAAAAAATTATAATAGATATGAAGTCTGCAAATAGAAGTTTTATTTGATTATAATAAATTATTAAGTATTTGTGAAAAATAGAATTATAGAACTCATAGCAAATGCCAAAAAAGCACAAAAAGTTACTAACCAAGAGTTACAAAAAAAAGATAAAACGGCACTATATTTCATCTATCAGGGGGTAAATGATGAAATTTTTTTTAAGAAGATTACATAAGCGATGAAATTTTTAAGAAGATTACATAAGCAACCTTGTCAAAACAGGCATAGGATATATTGATGACGTCATTCTAAGGTGCAGACAAAGTTAAAAAAGTGAAACTGCAAACCTTACGACGTCAGTTTGAGCTTTTGCAGATGAAAACTTTATAACTAATTTCAGTTTATATAAACAGAGTACTTGCCCTAACAAATCAAATGAGAATCTATTAAAAAACAATTGAATGATCAGATAAAAGTTGAAAAGATCTTGTAGATACTCACATTACAATATAAGCACATCATGGTTGCTATAAAAAAAGAAGTACATGATTTGTCCCAGATATCAGTTGATGTACTAACAGGCACATTGCAAACTCATGAACAACGCATGAATGAGAAGTGCATTGAGAAGCTAGTAGAGTAAGCACTTACTCCTACCAAAAGTAATTAGAGTGATTAATCAAAGTAGAGGCAAGGTTCTTCTTGTGAAAGAGGATGAGGACATGGTAATAATCACTATAACAATAAAAGTTGAGGAGGTCACTATAACAACTATGAAGATGGTGACAATCAATACAATGACTAAAGGAGATAAGACCAAAAGTATAGAGGTCGAGGTCGAGGCCAAAAAGGAGGTTGAGGTAGAGGAAGGCATGACAAATCTTATGTTGAGTGTTACTCTTGTCACAAGTATGATCATTATGCTAATGAGTGCAAGTCTCAAGAGTATAATCAGATAGCTCATTGTGCATAAGAGGGAGATTTAGATGGTGGAAATGAAGCATTTATGATGGTTATTATAGTTGCTGGAAAACCAAATTACAATATACGGTTTCTTGACACCGGGTGTACTAATCATATGTATGGGAAAAAAAAAGCTCTTTGTTGATCTTGATGAGTCAATTCTCTCTACAGTCAAGTTTGCTAATGATAGTAGTGTTCTGGTGATGGGAAAATGGCGAATTCTTATCAAGTTAAAAAATGAAGATCATAATTACATCTTAGATGTATTTTATGTATCAAACATGAAGAGCAACTTACTCAGTTTAGGCCAATTACTTGAAAAGGGGTATAACATGCAGTTACGTGATAATTGTCTCTCAATTATTAATGGGAGAGGTATACTCATTCTCAAATCCCTTTTAATGAAAAATCGGATATTCCAAGTTGATATTGCCATTGATGTTTACATTTGTTTAAGTGTTGTTGTTAAAGATGAGTCTCGATTATGACATTTTCATTTTTGGCCATCTAAATTTTCACAGTTTAAAGTTGCTTAGACAAGAAAACATGGTGACAGACTTGCACAGGATACATCATCTTAATCAAATTTGTGAAGCATGTATTCTTGCCAAACAGAGTAGACAATCCTTTGTGACAAGGACTTGACGTGCAAGACAACCACTCCAACTTATTCACTTTGATATTTGTGATCCAATGAGTATGTCATCACATGGAAACAATAAGTATTTTCTTACTTTCATTGATGATTTCACTAGGAAGACATGAGTTTATTACATGCAAAGAAAGTCTGAGTTATTTGATTATTTTAAGAGTTTTAAGGTTCATGTTGAAAGACAAAGTGGATACTATGTTAAAATTTTGAGAACTGATGGAGGTGGTGAGTGATATTTTCTAATAAGTTCAAAGAGTATTGTGAAATACAGGGAATAAAGTATGAAGTTACAATTCCTTATACCCCACAGCATAATGAAGTTGCTGAAAGGAAAAATAGATCAATCATGAATATGGTGAGAAGCTTGTTAAAGGCTAAGGGAGTTCGTAATCCATTTTGGGTATAAGATATTTTATGTGTTGTTTGCTTGTTGAATAGATCTCTAACAACAAGTATTCATAATGTCACTCCTGAAGAAGCTTGGAGTGGTTTTAAAACCTAATGTAAGGCATCTCAAGGTGTTTGGTTTTATTACTTATACTCACATTCCAGCAAAGACAAGGACAATTAAATGATCAAGAACTTGGCTACAAAAAAAGATGATATAAGTTATTCAATCCTATAACGAAGAAGGTAATTGTGAGTAGAGATGTAACTTTTACTGAAAATGAAGTTTGAAACTTTGATATTGAGGAGCAACATAACTCTCCAAGACATCCAATTGCTATTATAGGAGAAGAAGAAACTCAAACTGCAATCTCTACTATAAATGAGGAAGTCTCACTGGTTGATGCACAAAATCCTACATCACAAGCTATATAAGAGAAATAGAAAACTAAGAAGAAATCGACAACAATCAGTTAGATTGCAAGACTATGAGGTAATATCTGATAATGTTATTAATGATAATGGAGATTTGGTGTACTTTGCCATGTTTGTAGTTTGGGAACCAGTGACATTTGATGAGCCGATTTAAAATACAAAGTGGTTGAATGTCATGAATAAAGAAATCAAGGCAATTGAGAAAAATAATACACGAGAGTTTATTACTATTCTACGAGGTCAGAAAATTATGGATATAAAGTGGTTCTTAAAGATTAAGAAGAAATTCAAAAAAAAAGAGAGATATATAAACAAAAATAGTTGTAAAAAGATTTGAATAACGACCTAACCATTATTATCACAAGAATCATTAAAAAACTCATCAAATGGATGTAAAATTAATTGAAGCAGATATTAAAATTGAAAATATCATCTAATTAGAAGTAAGGAAAATATTGATATTAATTTAAATTAAAAATTAAATTAAATTAAAATTTTATTATAATAAAAATTTAAATTAAATTTAATTTAAAATTTAATTATTTAAATAAATTTAAATATTTATTTTTATATAAAAATATATAATTTTTTTTAAATTATTATATTAATAAAATTATAATATTTTTTTTATCATTATTCATAACTATTTTAGCACTATATTTTTAATAATAGTAGCATAGAGCCACCTTTGATCACATGGGACAAAAGCTCCATTTTACTTTAAGACTTTTAGATTAATAGTTATTAGCAACGCATGATGGAAACAATACAACGGGTCGTTTGTCAGCATAGCGATATTAATTTATAAATAAAAGCTTCCTTAAGCCCCTCTCAACGGAACTCAAAAAAGGAAAAAAAAAAGGCAAAAGAAAAAACAAATGCAGATTCATATAATATACTATCACAACTTCTCAAACATTTTTTTTTTCTTTTGTTTCATGAAGCATAAGTATAGCTAACTAAATAAATGATTGCTTTGCTTGACTTAGGTTTTCGACGACTTTTAAGAGCCATCGATTCACAAGGCTGCAACTGCAAGACCAGAAGAACTTATTCATTTATCAAAAAAAAAAAATGCACTCCAATTACTCTTGCCTCAAGCTCTTTCGCAGAAGCAGCAGATCCTCTATACAATATTTGTCCAAAGACAACTACTTTCACAAGGAACAGCCTCTATGGGGCCAACCTCAATAACCTCCTTTATTTGCTTTCTTCAACTCGTCCAGCTCCGAATACACCTACTACAATGGATTCAACATCGTGGACACTGGAAACCAACCCGACAATGTGTATGGCTTGTTTCTATGTCGTGGCGACGTTAGCAACCACGTCTGCAAAAACTGCGTCGCCCAGGCCAAACAAGATACAGTCCAAGCTTGTCCTGCAGAAAAAGTGGCCATCATATGGTACGATGACTGAGTCTTAACCAGTCCTTCCATATACATGTGGAACACCAGAAATGTGTCGGAGCAGCCAGAGCGTTTCAACTATCTGATAATGAAAACCTTGGGTCAGATAGCCACTCAGGCGGCCAATACTCAGGCAACTAAAAAGTTTGCTACCAGAAAAGTGAGTGAGATTTACTTCGTCTCTAAACCCCGAAACCACCGTGCAGTGCACGCCGGACCTGTCCAGTTCCAACTGTCTTATGTGCCTTCAGACGGCCATCTCGTTGTTTCCGAATTGCTGCAGCGGGAGGTCCGGAAGAAGAGTTTACTTTCCAAGTTGTAATTTTCGGTATGAAGTTTATCCATTTTATAATCAAACAGCCGTCGTCGCCGCCGCACCCACTACCTCCGCCTGTGTTGGTTTCCGGTCCTCTGCAACCAGTGTCTTCTCCGCCCCCGATCCGGTACCTCGTAAGTCAAAAGATTTTGTTGACTTTGCACCATTCAAGTTTATATTTGACAATATAAAAAAAGGTAAGGCGTCTAATTTAATTCAATATGTATGAATATTTTTATTTTCTTAATATTAACCATAAGAAACAAAATATGTATCTGATAAAAACAATAATAGGACATTATGTATCTATCATATTCTATGATTGTATCAATCCACCGTTCTTCATCAATACCATCAATCCATATTCTTGTAATTGATCGATAAAACTATACATGTGCATATGATTGATAAAATTCTAAGAAATGGTACCATTCCGTTAGTTTCTTTTTGTGATTTTAGCAGGAAAGCCTTCTTGGGCAATGAATGTGGACATGCATGAAAATTATGATAGAAGAAACTTACTGAACGGTGACAGTACTTAAAAAGTCAAAATAGAGGTTCGATGGTTTGTTTGCAGTAAATTGAAATTCAATGACCTAATTAAAATTAAATAATATGTTCATGAATAAATAAGACAATAACTTTTTTAACCATTAACTAATTAATTGTTAAGCCTTGATTGAAAGTGCCAAGCCAAACCCCTTTAGGTGATGTATCGTTATTTGCACCAGCGAATTTTGGATGGTTGCTAGTAATATATATGGATACACGCACATAAAGTGAAAAAGCATCTGTGTAAAACGGTATGGATTGTAAGGTAGAGAAAAATGATTTGAAATATGTGACTTGATGGTCTTTTTATTTGCTAAGTGACAGTTTTTATTTTTTTTTTTTTTATTTGTGTTTTTTTTTTGTCGTGTAACCAACACTTAAGTGAATCTTAAGTAAGGATGTTTAAAAGAAATTCAAAATTTGAATTAAATTGAACTAAATTGAGTTTATGATTAACAAAATTGATTTTATAGATGATTAATTAAACTAATCATAAACAAAAATTTTTGATTTAAAATTTCATTTTTAGTATTAGACAATGGTAGTTAACCGAAATCAAATAATGTTTAGCTTTTACCTTTCACTTTATGAATCTAGTTAAAAAGCACCTGCTTTTTGTTATTGACAAACGAATGATCCAACACCTTAAAGGAAGAGGATTTGAAGATTTTATGTACTTTGCTTGTTATTTTAGTTGTTTATTTGATAAAATTAAGAATGTCATTATGTCGTTTTATGCCCCTGTATCCTCATTTCTTTTCTCTGATGGACTTTCAGTCAGGCTTATGGTTTTTTTTTTTTTTTTAATTTAACTTAAAACGATTTCTCTCTTTTTTTTGTGCAAAATTACAAATTAAAGCTTGTTTTCTATGCGTTGAACTTGTTCTCTCTTTATCTTGCCTGTCTTGCTTGTTTACACTCATTCTTTTGTGAAAGATATTATCATATATTAGCATTGTATCACCCAGATATTTTGAATTTAGAAAATTAAAGAGCCAATTATGAATTTCGGTCATTTCCATTAGGTAACCAAAATCAAACTATTCAAATAAAAACTTTGGCTTCAGTTTTCAATTATAATTAAAACTTTCAATGTGATTTATATTTTCCGGATTCAGTTCAATTAACCGAACCATCGATAGCCCTAATGACAAGACAGATATTATTCATATAATTAGAGATCTAAAGTTAGTTTCTATTTTTATTTTATTTAGTTGATGTGCTGGAAGAGTTTTTTAATTAAATATTATTTTTATAAACTTTTTAAACAAACTTTAAATAAAAAAATTTATGGAAAATGAAACTCACTACTACAATTTTTTTTTTTATAAATAAAGTTAAAATTTTAATTTATTAAATAAATTATTAAAATGAAATTTAATGTAATTATAATTATTTAATTTAAATTTAAATATTATTTATTTTAATTACAAAGATAATTTTTTAAAAAAAATAAGAATAACATTTTGTATATTTATAAAAATATAGAATACAAAATTTTTACATGTAACATGAGATTAAAAATAAACTTTTTTTTTATTTTTTTTAGGTGTAAATATGCAGCTACAGAACATTTTCCCACGAAAATCGCTGGTGGCGTCATTGCTGGTTTTGTCATGCTTTTCTGCATAGGCTACCGTCACATGAGAAGACGAGAAAGAGTGAAGTATGGTAGTGTCCAAGAAGGGCAAGGTAATATTGAAGACTAGTAGAGCTGATGGGATATCAAATTGCCATGTATGGTTATTTCAAGCACTTGTGCTTTCACTTCTATTTATTATTGCATTTTGTAGATGGCAGCGAAATAACCACCGTGGAGTCCTTGCAAGTTGATTTGGTAACCATTGAATCTGCCACCAAAAAGTTCTCCACAGCTAACAAGCTAGGGAGAGGCGGATTTGGTGAGGTTTATAAGGTAACTGTTATAATCTGCTTCTCACCACCCAGTTTAAATTTTTGAGTTAAATGATGTATATAACTTATATCAAATATCTTGTCTTGTACATATCAAATATATTCTGTTGGTTCTAGAGGTCTCAAACTGAAAGCTAAATCTGGAAAAGAACTGTCAAGTAACTGAGGAGAAAAAGACTGAAGGCATGCCAAAAGCCCCTTAAAAATTCAACAGCCACTGATATTTATAGTAGATTACAAGTGAAAAACTTATACATTGCTAATATCCATACATTTCAAACTAAAATCATGTTCTCCCCTATTATTAGCTGTTATAAAATCTGCATCTAGCACTACTAACCTAGAGCAAAAACTTCTCTGGAATTCTGCTACCACAATTTCCGATTTCTGGCCCTTTTTCTGGTTTAAACACAACTAAGTAGAAACCTTAATTTTCTTGTTTTTACACTGGAAGCAAACCCAAAGAAGCCACATTCTTCAGCTCTCCTAGCTTAGGAAAGAAGCCACATTCTTCAGTGCACCTTATTTGTCTTCTTTGCTACAAAACCTATGCTAAAATCGTGAAATCTCTGCTTGCTCATTTTCTTCAACAGTCATTCTTTCCTTTGTATTACTTGCATCTAACAGATTTGACTTGATGTAAATATTACACCGTTTGATGCATGCAATCAAAAGCTTGATACTTGTGTACCTAGACAAATGCCAAAAGTTCGCACACTTACCTACCATGCTCTATTTGAAAAATGGTATCATAGCAAACTATTGAGCTCTGCTCAGATGGTAGAGCTTTGCTAATCATTTATGAAAACCAATTATCAGGGTACACTTCCTAACGGGCAAGAAATTGCTGAAAAGGCTATCAAGAAATTCTGCACAAGGTGCAGTAGAATTCAAGAATGAGGTCCTCTTAGTAGCCTTCAGCACAGAAATCTTGTCAGGCTGCTAGGATTTTGCTTGGAAGGAGAAGAAAAGATACTGGTCTATGAATATGTGCCCAACAGAAGCCTTGATTACTTTCTATTTGGTATGCTGGTCTTACTCCTTTAATCCTATAACTAATAGTCTTTATCTTTGTAAATGCACTGATTGCAGTTGCTGAACATGAATCAGTTTCTTTCAAACTAAACGGAAATTTATGTTCCTAAATCCTAATCTGAGTGCTTGTTTTCGTGACCATGTAGATCCGATGATGCAAGGACATTTGGATTGGTCAACACGTCAAAAAATAATAGGAGGAATTGCTAGAGGAATTCTCTATCTTCATGAAGACTCTCGGCTTAGGATTATACATCGCGACCTTAAAGCTGGAAATATTTTGTTAGATGGAGATATGAATCCAAAAAATATCAGATTTTGGAATGGCTAGGCTTTTCAGAGTTGATCAAACTGAAGGAAGCACGAATAGAATTGTGGGAACATAGTAAGTTTGCTGTCCCCTTTTTGTTCTACATAATTTAGATGAATATCAGGGTATCCTGAAACTAAGTTTGAAGGGAAGATCAAATCAATTTGTCCTTGCCCTTTCCAATACTCCATTGCATTGCATTTTGTCAAGACAGTGCTCAATGTATTATGCAGCTAACATTTGCAAATCTGCTAGTGCACTAGTAAAACTTGTATTTTGTTTTCAATCTAACATTGTACTAATTGTGTCTGGTTTCAAGTGGTTATATGTCTCCAGAATATGCGATGCATGGACAGTTCTCTGTCAAGTCTGATGTCTACAATTTTGGCGTCGTACTTCTTGAAATTGTTAGCGCAAAGAAGAACAGTTCGTTCTACCAGCCAGAAGACCCAGAACACCTTGTGAGCTATGTGAGTGTCAAATTTTGTTCCGTTGGTCATCATCACTGTCAAATTGAGAATCAGGGTTACCTGCACAACAGGATTGATCATTCATCAACTATATGTACAGGTCTGGAAGCTTTGGAGAGATGGGAGAGCATTAGAAGCATTCGATCCAAATTTGACAGTAATGCATTCAAAAAATGAGGTTGTTAGATGCATGCAAATAGGTTTATTGTGTGTTCAGGAGGATCCAACCGAAAGACCCACAATGGCAAAAGTTGTTCTCATGCTTGATATAGCAACTTTATGGACTTGCCACTGCCTAAACGTCCGACCTTTTTCATGCATGGTAGAGTAGAGCGGAGCAGGTCAATGGACTTGCCACTGCCTAAACGTCCGACCTTTTTCATGCATGGTAGAGTAGAGCGGAGCAGGTCAATGAAGGGCTTGGAGTTGGATCAAAATAGGGACAGGTTAAACCCCATCTCTGTTGATGAAGGGCCAATTACGGTTGTGTCTCCTCGATAGTGGAAGCTAGCGAGTTTTCGCCAAAATGTGTCATGACACTTCGAAAAACATAGCTGCATTTTGCCAATCTGGCACCTCATAAACTTGGAAACCCATCTCCCTTTTTCTTTATTTTTCGGTACACAGTACCATAAGTCTGTAGTTTTTGATCGGCAATAAAGCAGTCTGCTGTGCGTAAGTAAAGACTGGAGCATTCCAAAAGATGGTGAATTTGTAGCATACATGTATTCATCATAAAAAAAAAAGTCCTGCATGAACAGTTTTTTTTTTTTTTTTTTATATAATATATAATCTATTTTAATTTTTTAAATTTAAAATTTTAAAAATAAAAATTTAAATTTTTAATTATTAAATCTCTTTAAAAACAAAAATCAGTATCATTTTCTATTGCTGTAAAGCATGAAAATGTATGTTTCAAGCAAAACTAGACATTGACGTTGAACTTGCACAGCCTAACCTGGTTTAAATTAGAAATGCTCAATAAGCCGTCACCCCACTATTCCCTGTGAACAAAATATATTTCCTTCGCGTGGGAAGAATGGAGGGCAGCTTGGCTGCAGTGCTTCCCTTCTCGGCAGAGAACACCGTAGCAGACAACAAGGCGTCATTTTAGCGCGTGCATACACAAACAGCTGGATCATTCTCGTGGCACTAGTCAAAACATCGTTCAAAAGCCGAAACATCAATCCAAATTTTTATTTTTATTACTCATATTCTAAAAACTTACCCTAAACAATGAGCATCTACAAGAAACATGCCATTTTGATTATGTGAAGGGGTTTTAGGCCCAATTACACTTAATCCACAACAATTCTGGATGGTCGCTGCACCAGCAATTTCATGAAGTAACGACCGGAAGCCAGGGAAGTGTTGGGAATTTATGGAATGTACTTGTTTCAAAGAAACCAAGAACTTAGAATCATAAACTAAATTTCATACTGGTTTCATATATTTTTCTTTAAGAGTGCTACTACCATTCACAGGTATTGTTCAAAGACTTGTTGGCATTAAATTTCTTTTAAGAGTCCCAATAACAAGTTGGATTACTTTTCCCATCCAGATAAACTTTTTATACCAGAATCCAATTTCTATTAGGATTAGTACCATTACAAATCTCTATTTAAGGCTTTTTCAATCCCTCAATGTTACTGATTGCAGTGTTTTTTATATTTCCTTTTTCATTTTTCTTTCTACATTATAGACTTGAAGCTTTCTTTTCCCAATGGTGTGATGCAATAGTTATAGTGACATACTATTAGTAATTCTTTACAAACGTGAATGTGATACTAACAATTTTCTTCTATTGTACCCATTTGTGTCATTTTATTCAATATCTTCGAGCCTGAATCCCAAATATGAACCTAAAACTTATGTTCTTCAAACTTTCACAAACTTTCAACAAACCTTTCACATTCAAATTATTCTTAAAACTACACAGAACTCGGGATTTTGATACAAAACCTGAGCCTTTTCTTTTTTCTCTCTTTCTTTCCCTTAAGCAAAGAAGAATCCTACACGCTACAATAAAGGAATATAGACACAAAACAGCTTGCACCTAGTTCAAACCTAAAACTTATTCTCAAACTTTCAAAACTTAATAATTGCCTTCAAAAATTATCTTCCACAAAACTTACTTTCATAGACACAAAGATATTTGATAAAACACACACTGATCCCACCTTTCCTTTTTTTTTTCTCTCTTTCTTTCCCTTATTAGCAAAGAAGAATATACTCACGCTACAATAAAGGAATATGAAGATGATGATAATACTGCATGGATCAAAACAGCTTGCACCTAGTTACAACATCATAGAAGGTGCAATTTTACTCAAGTTCACAAAATATTGAATCATGAAAACTGACTTGCAAAATGTCCCTCATTACAATTTGGTATTTGAATCAATCTAAGCTAGTAAAAAGTCACAAACCAGTTATAACTACAAAATGGTAGAATGCAAACTGACACACGCAATTTGATAGGAAAAAAATCAGAAGACAACCACAAATTTCACCTAAAGGACCTTAGTATATGGTCTAAACCATCAGACATTAAAACACACACACAAACACACATATGCACACACACAGAGATATAGAGGAGAATACAATGTCTGCAGTTGAATGTTCCAGCTGGCGCAAGTACTTTGGATTGACATGTATGCCATGAGTAGGTCTAATTGACTCAGAAGCCCTCAAGGAATTCAAGCCTGATGACTGTGGAGAGAGCTGCAGTTCAGTCTCAATCTTGCGAAGCAAAGAAAGCGGAAACACTGTTGACCATGTGCCAAAGAGATGGCGCATTGAAGGATACATGCTAGGGTGGACTTGTCTGTATGCCTCACAAAAAAAAAAATTGATTGGCTAAAAAAATGTGTAATACTCTAATTCATTCAACTCAGGGCGAACGAGAAGAGAAGTATTTAACATATTCTCGGCCGATATTTTTGACAGTACTATCTAAAAGATACAATGAAGGCAGCTTTTTATCGACCGAGACCTATGACAATAAAGATAACCCAAAAAAGTAAATTCATTTAGCTTCCCGAACACAATATTTTTCAAAAAAAAAAATCCAAGCTTTTCTTTCATGGAAATTCAAAAAAAAAAAAAAAAAAAGTCAATAAACCCAAGAGTGATACGTGCAAAAACCCTAAAGCAACAAAAACAACCAAACAATCAAAATCTTTTGATAATGTCTACCCCTAATAATCTGAGTCTGTCATTTGGCTCAGGAAGTACAGTCATGGGTTAGTGTAAACTCTTTTTTTTTTTTTTTTGACAGGTAGTGTAGACTTTAAAAGGCTGAGAAACAATATGATCGATTGAACACACAGAATGGAGCATATAAAGCCAAAATGAATTATGATATAAAAGGTTGTTGATCCAAATGTTACAAAGAATGGGACATATTGGGCCAAAATGAACTGTGATACACAAGGTTGTTAATGCACTCACCAAGGAAAGTGGCCCTACTAACTTGGTTATGCATGCCACCACCAAAATCCAGTCTATTCAACACAATATTTTGCCCAGTTCAATCTTCTCTTACAAGTCTACTTGCCTCTACAAGAGAATGTGTCATGATTTATGAAGCCCCTCAAACCTTTTTTTGTCTATGAATTAAGCTTTTTCCAGAGAAAATCCGCTTCTCCATTCTACATCCCATTTCCAGGAAAAATAATTTCCTAGCAACATGCTAAATCAGCTCCAGCAGAAACACCTTATAGTAGATGAATGGTAGATAGGCTTCAGCTTTTTCTGAGGGAAAGCTCCAGTTATTAATTGATCCCAACTCTTCAGCACCTTTTTAAGCTATTCTGGATCTCCACCAAGGAGATCTAGCCTCATAAATGTGCTTGCCATTGTCCCAAGAAATTTGGTATGCCTGAAGACCAATAGCAACACCTGGTTCCTTTCCATGCCGTGCAACCCACTCAGTAATAGCAGTTTCTTTGGCATCCTCATTAGGATATTGCTTTCTGTATTTACCAAATGGATTTATCCCAGGAGTGGTCATTTCTGCAATTGCAGCTGTCATGTACATTGAGTCACCCACTAGTGGTGCACCACATGCAGCCAGCTGAGCTCGGATCTGTGGATAGAGTAGATTATTGCCAGAGTTAACAATTGTATATGTTTGCCTTATTATAGTGATGGAAAAGCCAAACTTCCCTCTCTACATCATTCTCTTGACAATGATTGCTGTTAACAAACAAATTGGAGCGCCACAGGTCCCCGTCAATTACTGGGACCCACAACAAACAAAGCTTTTCAGTTTCTCAAGTAATCCTTGTCAATTTGTCCGAGTTGGAAATTGAAAATCCAAGCAAGTTTCAATCATATTGGAAACCTTTTGACTAGAATTGGATATCCTCTGTAAGCTTATCAGCCATAACTCTGGCTTTGTGAAGGACTTAATCCTAACGGCTGCTAATTATGTCCTTCACAATCAAGGAGCAGCTTTAACTACCTAGTGGTGGTTAATTAAGAAAAGCTTGTTTTAAGGAAACTCACTAAACAATTTATCTTCTTACCACACTGGATCAGAGAATCACTATCCCAAACACATATGACCAGGCCATTGCTTATGACCACAGATACAAAAAAATTAATAAGTTAATGAAAACAGGAAGCAACTACGACATAACACAGAGGAAATACGGAATAGTTATTTTGATAGAAGGAAATAAGGGAATATTAGATAACCTGATGAGTCCGACCAGTCAAGAGGTTGATCTTACACTCATATGCATGATACTTTGATGGCCAACCACAATCTTCAAAACAATATCTCTCTTCAGTTGCTGCATTTGGCCAAGGAACCTCCTTGCATTCAATAACCTCAAGTTGACACAAATGCCACCCTTCTATAAAATCTGCAAGTATAATCATCTTTTATTCAATAATATGCAATAAAACAAATAAGCCTAAAAGTTCTTGTCTAAATGCAATCAGTAGCACCACCATCAGTATGAAAATGATACTGCACTACCATCACTTAGAGATGAAAATCAACCAAAGGTTTTGCATTTTGGAAATTGTGTACTATTATGGTGAGAAAATGCATGAACCCTATAGCAATATACAATCATTTCTAAATTCCATCATACAGATCTAATGGTCAAGTTTATGACAAAATTAGAAAAAAGGAAGGGACTGAAGGGGAAGAGAACATGAGAAACTTTTTGGAAAATTATAAAGCAATATTCACCAGTAAACTTGATGGCAGGCATATGGTAAAACCTAACAAGGCACAACATCTCCAGACAATTCAGGAATAGAAATGTCTAACAACATGCAATTGCCTGCTTCAATATTTTGAAAAAATCACAAAAGTGATCATTGACTTTCACCATGTAATGCCTGGCTGAGGTTAGTACCTTCTGAAACAAGTCTTGGTGCAACATTAACAGGACGCATGTAATGAGTAACAACTCCAATTGGCACAGGAGATGCAGAAAGAGCAAGATAAAGCTTCTTGACCTTTTTGTCCTAGTGGAGAGGGGAAAATACATATTAATAGTTGTAGCTCTTGATATTAACATAAAGCTACATAAATGAACCATACTTAATTATTCAACTGTTGACATTTTTCTGCTCTAAATGGCAAAATCAATAACAGTGGACCTCACTACTACATTAGAGTGCCCCTGATTAGAACAGCAACGCAATCAAATGTGTTCTAAGATATAGCGTCATGAACTTACTCTGATCTTTTTATGGAAACTTGAGCAGTACTCCTTAGACCTAGCAAACACAACACTGCAAACAAAAGCACAGGCCATTATCCTCTCTCAGCATTAAGGATTGACTTAAAAGAGAAAAGAACATCTCTTACAACACAATACCAGCCTTCTGTGCAATTATCTATCTGATGGGTAGTCAATAATGGGGCTGTAAATCCCAATGCACGACTGGCAAAGGTTGCACAACTTTCTTCTATGTTATCTGTGGTTCCTCCCACCTAAGACAGTTAAAAATTACATATCACGTAAGCAATCAGACACTTGTAGCTTTGTTCAAACTATAAAAGGTCCACAATTTTGGTTAAACAAAATATGGGGAGGGGAGGGGAAGAGAGATCTAGTGGAACAACAACATACTGATGTACCAGCAGTTTGTCCAAAACAACATAAGATTCAGCCACAGCTATCATTCTTGATTTCCAATCAATGTCATAGCAGCTGAAGAGTATCAACGCATTAGCAACCATAAAGTTGAGGAACATTACAGTAATCATTCACCAATGACAATGTCTACCGTGGGAAGCGTTTTGGGTGTACATGAACACGCAAGTATGTTCCAGCTTCAAGGAACTGATTAGGATCAGTTATCCTGAAGGTTTTTTGTGCTTCTCGAACAGTTTTCCCTTTGATGGAAACTCTCTTTTTCAGAACTGAGGGTGCAGTAACTTCTTTAAACTTTCTAATTTGTTCCAGAGTTGCTGTGGGTGGTGGCTGTGGGCACACAAGTGCATAATGCACAGCTCCAAAATGTATAAGATCTGAAACATACCTTCAAATCATGATATTTTCTATGTATCATTTCATCCTGATATCTGATAATTGTGTTCAGAATATGAAGAATCATGCCTTATCATCAGTCCAAAACAGTTGGAAGACAAGAAAGAACTTACAGAGGAGGGAGATCCAAAGCTCTACAAATAAAGTCAATAACAAGGCCTTCTTCTGAGACAAGTAAGTGTTCAACTCTTGGTGCACTACTGTGAGAGGGACATGGAAGCAAGCGATTATACGCAGGGTAGCTGAAATGAGATAAACCGTAGCATTAGCAAAAGAAAAATAAGAAATGACAAATGAGTTTTGTGTTGAACATGATGAACAAGAACAAAAAATTGTGTGTGCAGCTTAAAAAGGGCCAAAAAGGCATTTGCAGTACTTTGATAAATGTGGTTAACACAACAGGCATACCCTTGGATAAGATGATAAAAAAAATGGTACATAAACCAATCCCTCTTCTCATCTTTCCTTGGGAAACCATTCTGCCTAACACTAGGAACAAAGGACAAAATGATAGGATTATATCTGTTTTGGTCACTAAACCATTCATTTTTAACCAAAGCTTTTGTTTACATGAAAAAATGCACAATAAGAGCGTGGGAGGAGCCTAATGCTGTCTCACAAAACCCAACAAAAAAATACTTGTACACCTAGCTTTTAGGGAATTTTAGGAGACATTACAGATTTCAAAATATCACCTTTTCTTTTCAGAAATGATTGCTAAACTCAACTTTCCACCAGTGAAACAAATTGAAGGTCATAGTCCTATCAATTTAGCACCTAATTCAAATAAAAAAAAAAAAACCAAAAATCAAAATTGAAGCACAAAGCTTGAACCCCTCCAATCTTTCAACCTTAAATCCCAAAATGCTTTAACTTCCAACTATTTAAGCACACACATAAATGAGAAATAAACTAAAAAATTTCAAGACTTCATTTTCCGTTCATTTATTTAAGTCACCAAGCATAGACTAAACATTTCATCAAAGCACAAGCATCCAGGCTGAAAGAAAAAGCAAAAATTATTAGACAGCCAGAGAAGATATGATTTAAAAGAAATGAAATTTGGAGTACCCATTAACAGGAGCAGCATTTGTATATTCAGCATCCAGTTTCAATGATTTGCAGTCAAAGTTTCTCCTACTTGGAACCAAAGCACACAAACCCAATTCATTTATGTGGTTGTGCTTGCTGAGAGAATAACCACCGGCTGATGCCAACGCGCGACGGAGGGTCAGCGGGATGCCCAATCTGCAGTAGCCACAGTTGTTGAAGATTGAGGATACGGTAAATGAACCCATCTCCGCTCGGATCTTAGCCGCCGTGTTTGAGGAGCGGCCGAGGGTGCGCTTTCAGCAGTTTACAACACAAAAGACTACCTGATGGGGCTGGCCGGTTCTGCAGACGAAACCAGGAGGCATTTTGGACCTTTATGGGGCAAAGCAGGCTGGCCCATTAGCCCAACTTTTTTTTATGGTTAGAGTGAGTGCACTCCAGTCCACCAACCAAAACAGAGAAGCCAGACCGAGAGATGGAGTGGTGGGTGGGTTTGTATGCCAAAAAATTGAACTTCATGCCCATCTCAACGGCTCCATTACAAACTCCACAGTTCTGTGACTCTTACTCCTTTTCCTTTATTCTTCTTCTTTCTTTCCTTTCACACGTATTAAGTCTAATGGCTTTTTGAATTGTGGGCAACTTTGGATTTGAATACTTTGACGCTCATTGTACTTAGTTGCTTGAGTTTTAATGATTTTTTTCCATTTTTTGTTGCTATTGTTATTGCTTTTTGAAACATGCATACAGAGAACTTGCCAGAGGTTTGGGCGAAAAGGGTATCATTGGATGTAGCATTATCATGAAAGGTTTTTTTTTTTTTTTTCTTTCCCTCCTCGCTGGTTACTGATATGTTTGGTTCTGAAGAAAGTAAAAAAATGGAGTGTACTCCATGTTGAATTTTTTATTTTGACAACTTCTTGTCCAGAAAGCAGTAACTTTTCTTGTTATTGTTCAATTTTTCAATTTTGAATTGCAATGTTATGTGGCTTTTCTAATTGAGTTGTTATTCTGCATATACTGCATATACTGCCAGAACATTGTGATTCGTGTCTATGGTTGCCCTCGTTATCCAAGTCGATTTTTGGGTTGCTTTTAGATGATGTTTATTTGATGTCCCGCTTATTCTGATAATTACAACTTTGGGAGACTCTTGATTTGCCTCTGTACAGATGATCGTTCTTTGCGTGAAGTTTTCAAGTTGTTTGACCTGATTCACATTATTACCACCAATCACAACACTGTTACAAGGATCACAAGAGAAGTAAGACAATTAAGTCATTTATATATTTATTTTCTTTTTTGTATTTCAAATGTCACCTTTAGTAATTCATACTTTCTTGATATAGATAATTGAATATTTTGCTTACGAGAATATTGTTTGTTTGGAATTGTGAACCACTCCAAAGGTAATTAAATAAGCTAGAGCTTTTGCTTTTCTTCCTTGCCTTTGTCACGTAGAATTCTTTTGACTTTTCATTGATGAAAATGTTTGTGTGGCACACTATTCATAGGAATGACTAAATGGTCCTACATGGAAGCAGTGATGAAAGGTTTATGGGCCGTTGGTTCTGTTGACGTATATTTTGCTTCTTATAATCTGGATGCTAGAACTTCTGCCAATTCAACAAGCAATATCTGGCATGGAACAACAAGGAAGAAATATCTCAGACTTCTTCTCAGCATTGACCATCGTGAGAAAACTGAGGCTGCAATGGAAACTGTATGGTAGTTCAAGTGGATTTTGATTTCTCTCCTTCACTTTCAATAGGTTAAGCTGGCACTGGAGATGAGAGACTCCGAGGCAGTTGGTATTTTGACATTTCTGGGGAATCCTGTTGTGGGGGACTGGTACTTTCCTAACGGCAGCTTAAAACGGGCCCGGAAGGCATTTGCAGTGCTTTGATAAATGTGGATAGCACAACAGGCATGCCCATGGATGCGGAGATAAGAAAATGGTGCATAAACCTCTTTCTCATCTTTCCTTGATCAACCATTTTTTCCTTAACACTAGGAGCAAAGGATGAAATGATAGGGGATGATGTTTGTTTTGGTCACTAAACAAAGGGGAAGACACCATAACAAACTAACTATGTCATGGCTTTCTCATCAGTTAAGTGAGTTTAACGGAAAGTTCCTTTTTGTTTTGTTTTTTTTTTTTTTTTTTTTTTTTTTTTCAATCCAATCTTTTTCTCTCTCTATTTAAGTACATTGGACTGAAAACGCAAAAGCTTAATTTGTGAGACTTGTCACCAACATTTACAAGCCCGTATGGATGACATAATTTGTACGAGTTTGAAATTTATAAAAATATTATATCGCTTGTAACCAATAAAACTTGCGAAGAAAAAAAAAAAAACAATGTGATGAAATTATTTAATTTTTTTTTAAAAAAAAATTATATGTATTCTACGCATCTCAAATGCAAATTTATATAATATACTGTCATAATTTTTCAGACATTTCCTTTTATCTCATGATGCACAAGCATAGCCAACTAAATATTACGTGTCTAATGATTACGATACTTTTACATAGTCCGCAACTTGCGGATAACGTGTAAATGTAATATTGTATGGATGGTAGCTTTGCTTGACTTTGGTCTTCGACGACTTTTAGGATCCATCGGGTCACAAAACCAACCTCCATATTAAGTAGAAGAAAAAGCTGCCACTGCAAGACCAGAAGACCTTCTTCAATTATCACAAAAAAAAAAATGCACTCCAATCACTCTCTCATCCTCATCAAATTCTCCATATTATTCTTTCTTCCTTTATTCTTGTTTACCGCCGCCGCAGCCACCACCTCCGGTGGTGGTGTCGTCGATAACTAAAACTCGACGGCCTGCGGCCCCAGCTGCCCGCTACCACCTCCGTCGACGCGGCCCCTTCTCCGTCGATAACTAAAACGTCGACGGTTAATATGACAGTAGGCGCAGCCGCACCACCACCTCCGCCTGCGGCCCCTTCTCCGTCGATAACTAAAACGTCGACGGCTAATATGACAGTAAGCGCAGCCGCACCACCACCTCAGCCTGCGGCCGGTCCTATGCAACCTGTATCTTCTCCGCCCCCCCCTGCCGCTTCGTAAGTCAAAAGATTTTGTTGGCTTTGCACCATTAAAGTTTATATTTGACAAAATCAAAAAAGTTAAGGCGTTTAATGTAATTCAATGAGTGAATAACAGGACATTATGTATCTATTATATTTTATGATTTTATCAATTCACTATTTTTCATCAAAACTATTAATTCATATAATTGATCGATAAAACTATACATAAAAATGTGCATATGATTGATAAAATTCTACGGATTCCGTTAGTAATTTTTAGCAGGAAAATTTTCTTGGGCAATGAATGACAGTACAATATATATATATATATATATATACACTCATAAAGTGAAAGCCATCCGTGTAAAACGGTATGGATTGTATAGTGAAAAAAAAAAAACTTGAAATATGTGACTTGATGATCTTTTGGTTTGCTAAGTGACAGTTTTTTTTTTTTTTTTTTTTTTCTGTACAACAACAAAGATTCAAGTGAATGACAGACAAATAAAGGTGTTTAAAAAATTCAAAATTTTAATTAATAAATAAAATCAAACTGAATTGAGCTTTATTTAACAAAATTGATTTTCTAGATGATTAATTAAACTAATTATAAACCAAAATTTTTTATTAAATTTTCATTTTTAGCTTTAGACAATTGTGGTTAACCGGGTCAAATAATTTTTGGCTTTTACCTTTCACTCTTTGCATCTAGATAAAAAGCGCCTCTATTTGTTATTGACAAACTAATGGTCCAACAACTTAAAGGAAGAGGATTTCAAGATTTTATGTACTTTGCTGTATTGGATAAAATTAAGAATGTCATTATGTCGTTTTATGCCTTACTGGGAGCCTTATGGATTTTGTTTTTTTTTCCAAAAAATAAAAAAAATTAAACCTACCACGATTTCTCACTTTTTTGGTGCAAAATTACAAATTAAAGCAAGTTTTCTGATGCATTGAACTTCTTGTCTCTTTATTTTGCTTGTCTAGATTGTTTACACTCGTTCTTTTGTGAAAGATATTATTATATCAAGCATTGTATCTCAAAGATCTGTTGAACGTAGAAACTTTCGTTAGTTTCATTTGGTAACCAAAATCGAACTATTCAAATAAAAAGTTTGAGTTCAACTTTCGATTCTACAGAACTAAAACTTTCAATGTGGTTTATATTCTTAACCGAAACATCAAATAGCCCTAACGACTCAAGTTAATTTCTGTTTTTGTTTCAATTAGTTGACTTGTTAGAAGAGTTTCTTAATTAGTATTATTTCTATAAACTTATGAATGAACTTTAAATTAAAAAATTTATATAGAACGAAAATCAGCACAATATTTTTTTATATATAAATAAATTCAAAATTTTAATTTATTAAATAGACTATTAAAAAACGAAATTTGTATATATAACAATCATTGATTGTAAACTAAAATTTATATATTTTAAGTATGAAAATAAATTTTTTTAAAAAAAAAAAAAGTAAAATTTTGTACATTTATACAAATATAAAGTTTTAAAATTTTTATTAAAATTAAAAATAAAATTTTTTTGCGTTATGAGCAGCTCAAGAAAGAATGGTCAAAGATGATGTCAAAATTCTCAAAGTAGTCATAATTGTGGCTGGTTGTGTCATTGCTGGTTCTGTGACGCTTTTCTGCATAGGCTACCGTCTCATAAGAAGATCAGCAAGAATGAAGCATGGTAGACTCCTAGAAGGGCAAGGTAATATTGAAGACTAGTAGAGCTGACGGGATATAAAATTGCCATGTATGGTTATTTCAAAGACTCATGTTTTTACCTCTTTTTTATTATTGCATTTTGTAGATGGAATTGAAATTACCAATGAGGAGTCCTTGCAATTTCCTTTGGCAACTATTGAATCTGCCACAAAAAAGTTCTCTTCAGATAACAAGTTAGGGAGAGGTGGATTTGGTGAGGTTTACAAGGTAACTGTTAGAATTTGGGCCTCCTCACCCAGTTTAAATTTTTGGGTTGAATGGTTACTTGACATGACATATATAACTTATATCAAACATATTGTGTTGTATATATACCTTGTATCAAATATATTGTGTTGGCTCTAGAATTCTCAAGCTGAAAGTTAAATCTGGGAAAGAACTGATAAGTAACTGTGGAGAAAAAAACTGAAATCGTGGGGTTGGGCATTCTGAAACCCCTTTAAAAGCTCAACACTGATATTTATAGTAGATGGCAACTGAAAAACTTGTACATTGATTTCCTCATATCCATACATTTCAAACTAAAATCATGGTCTCCCATATTATTAGCTGTTACAAAATCTGCACTACTAACCTAGAGCAAAACTTCTCTGCTGGAATTCTGCTACCGCAATTCTGATTTCTGGTCCTTTTTCTGGTTTAAAAACAACCAGGTAGCAACTTTCATTTTCTTTTTTTGTATGCTGGAAGCAAATGCAAGGAAGCCACATTCTTCAGCGCTCCTTATTTGGCTTCTTTGCTACAAAACCCTGCTAAAAATGTGAAATCTCTGCTTGTTCGTTTTCTTCAACAGTCATTCGTTCCTTTGTATTGCTTGCATCTAATAGCTTTTGCTCGATGTAAATATTACAATGTTGGATGTATGCAATCAAAAGTTTGATACTTGTGTACCAAAAGGTCGCACACTCACCTACCAAGCTCTTTTTGAAAAATGGTATCATAGCAAAATATTGGGCTCTGCCCAGATGGTAGAGCTTTGCTAATCATTTATGAAAGCCAATTATTAGGGTACACTTCCCAACGGCCAAGAAATTGCTGTAAAAAGGCTATCAAGAAGTTCTGCACAAGGTGCAGTAGAATTCAAGAATGAGGTCCTCTTAGTAGCCAAGCTTCAGCACAGAAATCTTGTCAGGCTGCTAGGGTTTTGCTTGGAAGGAGAAGAAAAGATACTGATTTATGAATATGTGCCCAACAGAAGCCTTGATTACTTTCTATTTGGTATGCTGGTCTTACTCCTTTAATACTATAACTACTAGTCTCTATCTTTGTAAATGCACTGATTGCAGTTGCTGAACATGAATCAGTTTCTTTCAAACTAAACAGAAATGTATGTTCCTAAATCCTGATCTGAGTGTTTGTTTTTCACGACCATGTAGATCCGAGGATGCAAGTACATTTGGATTGGTCAACACGTCAAAAAATAATAGGAGGAATTGCTAGAGGAATTCTCTATCTTCACGAAGACTCCCGCCTTAGGATTATACATCGTGACCTTAAAGCTGGAAATATTTTGTTAGATGGAGATATGAATCCAAAAATATCAGATTTTGGAATGGCTAGGCTTTTCGGAGTTGATCAAACCGAAGGAAGCACAAATAGAATTGTGGGAACACAGTAAGTTTGCTGTCCCCTAATTGTTCTGCATAATTTAGATGAATATCACGGTATACTGAAACTAAGTTTAAAGGGAAGATCAAATCAATATTGTCGTCGATCTTTCTTAATACTCCATTGCATTTTGTGAAGACAGTGCTCAATGTGGTATGCAGCTAACATTTGTAAATCTGCTATTGCACTAGGAAAACATATATTTTGTTTTCAATCTAACATTGTTCCACTTGTATCTGGTTTTAAAGTGGTTACATCTCTCCAGAATATGCAAATTTTGGACACTTCTCTGTCAAGTCTGATGTGTACAGTTTTGGCGTCCTACTCCTTGAAATTGTTAGCGGAAAGAAGAACAGTTCGTTCTATAAGCCAGAAGACCCAGAAAACCTTGTGAGCTATGTGAGTGTCAAATTTTGTTCCGTTGGTTATCATCACTGTCAAATTGAGAATCAGAGTTACCTGCACAACAGGATTGATCATTCCTTGACTATATGTACAGGTCTGGAGGTTTTGGAGGGATGGGAGAGCATTAGAAGCATTCGATCCAAATTTGACAGTAATGCATTCAAAAAATGAGGTTGTTAGAGATGCATCCAAATAGGTTTATTATGTGTTCAAGAGGATTCAACCGAAAGACCCACAATGGCAACAGTTGTTCTCATGCTTAATAGCAACTCTATGGACTTGCCATTGCCTAAACGTCCGGCCTTTTTCATCCATGGTAGAGTAGAGCAGAGCAGGTCAACGAAGGGCTTGGAGTTGGATCAATATAAGGACCCTGTTTCTGTTGATGAAGGGCCAATTACTGTTGTGTGTCCTCGATAGTGGAAGCTAGTGAGTTTTCGCCAAAAAGTGTCGTGACACTGCGAAAAACATAATTACATTTTGCCAATTTGGCACCCTCATAAACTTGGAAACTCATCTCCTTTTTCTTTATTTTTCGGGTACACAGTTCCATGTTATTGACCTAATACCATAAGTCTGTACTTTGATCGTCAATAAAGCTGTCTGCTGCTGCCGATATTTTTATTTATGCTAAGTAAAGACTGGTGCATTTCAAAAGATGGTGAATTTGTAGCATACACCTATTCATCATAAAAAAAAAGTCCGGTGCATGAAACAGTTTTTTTAATTTTTTGTAAATATTATAATCTATTTTTAAAATTTAAATTTTAAAATTTTAAAAATAAAATTTAAAATTTTTATTCGAAACAATCAGTATCATTTT
Organism: Rhizophora mangle; assembly: GCA_037832345.1. Classification (NCBI taxonomy): domain Eukaryota; kingdom Viridiplantae; phylum Streptophyta; class Magnoliopsida; order Malpighiales; family Rhizophoraceae; genus Rhizophora; species Rhizophora mangle. The sequence goes on along the minus strand of JBAPLJ010002070.1, from coordinate 23,686 downwards.
CTATTGCTACAAAGCATGAAAAATGTCCATTTCAAGCAAAGATATACGTTGACGTTGAACTTGCACAGCCTAAACCGGTTTAAATTAGAAATGCTTAATAAGCCGTCATCCCAATATTCCATGTGAATAAAAAATATTTCCTTCTGGTAGAAAGAGTGGAGGGCAGCTTCGCTGCAGTGCTTCCCTTCTCAGCAGAGAACACTGTAGCAGACAACAAGGCGTCATTTTAGCGCGCGCGGACACACACATCTGGATCATTCTCATGGCATTTGTCAGTGACAAAACATCGGTCAAAAGCCGAAACATCAGTCTAAATTTTAACTTTACTATTCATATTCTAAAACCTACCCTAAGCAATGACCATCTACAAGAAACATGCTTTTTCGATTATGTGAAGGGCTTTAGGCCCAATGACACTTAATCAACAACAATTTTGTGTGGTCGCTACACTCCTGCAATTTCGTGAAGTAATGACCATAGCCCATTGGAAGTGTTGAGACTTTATGAAATCTAATCCCTTAACCGTGACACCCACCCTGACTGAACCATTGTGGGTACAGTTTTAGACATTGGAAGATCACCAAGCGTTGTGGTTTGGGGCTTAAAAGGTTTATTATCATCGTGCGAAAGGTCATGGATTCAAACTTTTGTTAAAACAATCAGTAGAACTAAAGTATTATCCTTGCTTTGCTTTTTCTTTTTTTTTTTTTACAATAAAATAAAGTGATTATTTGCTTGTTTTTCATTGACTAGGACTTAAATTTTATCAATCGCCCCATAGTGATGCACGAGCTCATGACCTTCTAGCAATTCAGGTGCCCATTATTTTCCATTATGCACAACCCAAACATTTTTCAGTTGAACTAGATTTGGATAATAAATATGATTGTTCTCTAGGGTGAAATACAAATAGAAAACAAACCGCTAGTGGCAATTGGCAAAGCGAAAGAGGAGCTTCAAGCAAACAGAAGAGCTGGATGACATGGAAATGGAATCGAAACTGTGCACTGGGTAACAAATGCACAGTTAGATTCTGGGACGATTTTGTTTTGTTTTATCCCAGTGACTATGGACTTTTTTCACTTTGAAACAGGCAATTGTCGGTAAGATGCATATATTTTCTGTTGAAAAGAGCCTTTCTGTGCACATACATGTCTGCAAGTATGCTTAGCATTGTCGATAACCATAAGGAATATTCCGTCATTATTGTCGGAGTTTTTTTTATTTTTGCTACAAAAGGCTAAAGGTTATTATAACACGAAGCCACTATAGAGTCAGAATTTTTGACAGTGGATGTAGACACAAAAATTAGAAAAAATTGAATTAAAGTAAAATAAAAATCTAGTAGGGCAAACAGAGGACATTTCTCCCTTCTCAACAATGTCACTTGTGTCCCTTTTATTGTGGATTGTCAACTGTTTCTTACCAATTCTATTTGCTACCTTTCATACAATTTGGGTGATGAAATACAGAGTAACGATCTGGGTGTACATGAACACGCAGTATATTCCAGCTTCAAGGAATTGATTAGGATTAATTATCCTCAAGGTTTTTTGTGCTTCTCAAACTGTTTTCCCTTTGATGGAGCTCTCTTTTTCACAACTGAGGGTGCAGTAACTTCTTCAAGCTTTCTGATTTGGATGGAGGCAGCTGCGGGCACACCACAGCTTAAAAATTTATAAGAACTGAAACATACCTTCAAATCATTATATTTTCTACCCTTGGATAAGATGACAAGAAAATGGTGCTTAGACCCCTTTTCTCATCTTTCCTTCGAAACTATTTTGTCTAATACCACGAACAAGAGACAAAATGATAGGATGATGGTGACTAAACCATTCATTGATTTTGTTTATATGAAAAAGAAGTACAACAACAGACCCAACCAAAAAAAATCAATACTTGTACACCAAGGGAATTTTGGAAGACATTACAGATTTCAAAATATCACCTTTTCTTTTCAGAAATGACTTCTATCAATTTAGCACCTAATTCAAATAAAAAAAAATAAAATATGAAAATTGAAGCAAAAAGCTTGAACCCTCCATCCTTTAAACCTTAAATCCCAAAATGCTTTAACCTCCAGCTATTTAAGCATACACATAAATAAGAAATAAAGCAAAACTTTCAGACTTCTCGGTATCCACTAATCTAAGAAACAGTACTGTATATAAGTTAAGATTCAAGACATCGTTTTTCGTCCATTTATTTAAGTCATCAAGCATGAGCTAAACATTTCATCAAAGCACAAGCTTCCAGGCTGAAAGAAAAAGCAAAAAATATTAGACAGCCAGAGAAGATGCTTTAAAAGAAATGAAATTTGAAGTACCCATTAACAGAAGGAGCAGCGTTCAGTTTCGATGATTTGCAGCCAAAGTTTCTCTAACTCAGCAGGACGCCCAAGCTCCGGTAGCCGCAGGTGAAGATTGAGGATACGGTAAATGATCCCATCTCCGCTCGTAGCTTAGCCGCTGTGTTTGAAGAGCGGCAGAGGTGCGTTTTTTTCAGCCGTTTACAACACAAGACACCTGATGGGGCTGGCCGGTTCTGCCGACGTGGCTGCATTCTGGACCTTTATTGGGCAAATCAGGCTGGCCCATTAGCCCAACTTTTTGACGGTTACAGTAGAGTGCACTTAGTCCTCCAACTAAAACTGAGAAGCCAGAAAGACAGATGGAGTGGTGGGTCTGTATGCCAAAAATTAACTTCATGCCCATCTCAACGGCTCCATTAGAAACTCCACTCTTCTGTGAGCTTTCACTCCTTTTTCCTTTGTTCTTCTTTGTTTTCCTTTTCTGTATTGAGTCTAATGGCTTTGTGAGATTTTTACTCCTTTTCTTTTTGTTTTTCCTTTACGTTTCCCCTCTCTGTATTGAGTCTAATGGCTTTATGAATTCTGGGTAACTTTGGATTTGAACACTTTGTCGCTCATTGTACTTAATTGCTTGAGTTTTAGTGTTTCTTTCCATTTTCTTTTCCAATTATTATTGCTTTTTGAATATGCATACAGATAACTTGCCAGAGGTTTGGGCGAGAAGGGTATCATTGTTTTTTTGGATGTTGAGCATCTTATCATGAATGGTATTTTTTTTTTTTTTTCCGTCTTCGCTGGTTACTGTTATGTTTGGTTTCTGAAGAAAGTGAAAAAATGAGGAAGGAGTGTACTTCATGTTGAATTTCTGATTTTGACAACTTCTTGTCATAAAGCAGTAACTTTTCTTGTTATTGTTCAATTTTTCAATTTTGAATTGCAATGTTATGTAGCTTTTCTATTTGAGTTTTTATTCTACATATACTGCCATACCATTGTGATTCATGTACATGGTTGCCGTTATTATCCAATTCAATTCTCTGGGTTGGTTTTTGATGTTTATTTGATTTCCCGCCTATTTTGATAATTACAAGAGATTCTTCATTTGCTTCTGTCCAGATGATCGTTCTTTGCGTGAAGTTTTCAAGTTGATTGACCTGAATCACATTACAGGATCACAACAGAAGTAAGAAAATTAAATCACTTATTTATTTATTTATTTTCTTTTTTTATTTCAAATGTCACTTCTTGTAATTCATCCTTTCTGGAAACAGGTGATTGAAGATTTTGCTTACGAGAATGTTATTTATTTGGAGTTGAGAACCACTCCAAAGGTAATTAAATAAGCTACAGGTTTTGCTTTTATTCCTTGCCTTTGTCACTTAAAATTTTGACTTTTCATTGATGAAAATGTTTGTGTGACATATTATACAGAGGAACGATTCCATGGGAATGACTAAATGGTCCTACGTGGAAGCAGTGATGAAAGGTTTAGGGGCTGTTAGTTCTGTTGATGTAGATTTTGCTTATTATAATCTGGATGCTAGAACTTCTGCCAATTCAACAAGTAATATTTGTCATGGAACAACAAAGAGGAAGATATATGTCAGACTTCTTCTCAGCATTGACAGTCGTGAGATGACTGAAGCTGCAATGGAAACTGTATGGTAGTTCAAGGGGATTTTGTACAGCATAGCAGTTGCAAATTGTATGAGACTTTGATTTATCTCCTTCACTTTTAATAGGTTAAGCTGGCACTGGAGATTAGAGACTCTGGGGTAGTTGGTATTGACCTTTCTAGAAATCCTGTTGTGGGTGACTGGTACTTTCCTTACTGGCTATAGATTTTTTAACCAATGAATAATGGTTATGCATAGAAATGAATTACAATCTCCAATCATCAGTGGATCTATTGCAGGGTCACATTTTTGCCGGCATTAAACTTTGCTCGGGAACAAGGTCTCTTTGTGACTCTTCACTGTGGAGAGGTTTGTTTGTTTTCCTATTTTTTGTCTGCCATTTGACAATATCTATAATTCCTTTTACTGTTGAAGCTACTTACTTGTTTATTTGGTGACTTAGTGATTGTAGTTACCCAGTCATGTGGAAATCCAAGCAATGCTAGAATTTTTGCCCCATAGAATTGGCCAGGAACAATGGAGAAAGTTAAAATCATCCAAAATTCCTGTATGATACCTTTGTTATTCCTTTCGTTGGCATTAAATGCACAGATGAATTATATCCACAAGATCCATGTTATTGAAGAGTTCCTGTAGGATACCCTTTGTTATTCCTTTCGTTGGCATTAAATGCATAGATGAATTATAATTTGTCATGAATCCACAAGATCCATGTTATTGAAGAGGCTACATTCTGATGATCTGTTGAATTACCTAATCAAACTCTTTTCACTCACAAGTTATTGGTCATTTTGTTTATGTCCACTAGACATTCTGAAGCTTTTGTGCTAAACATTTTCGAGCTTCTGTGTTTCGTGGGCTTTCTGAATATTTTGCAGCAGAAATTAAAACAAAATATTTACTTTGACCTTTTTAAAGCTGATTATCTCTTTTTGTGTATTCTTTTTTGGAGGGCAGCATAGTTTTCTTATGTAATATGCAGCAAAGGCTTTGGATAGTTTTAGAAGCAACAGTGTTGGATAAATTGTTAATTTGCTAAAGTTTGTTTGTTTGTTTGTTGCTTTGGAAAATTTTTGCAGGTAGAAATCTGTTTGACATCCAACATCAGGACAGATACAATTTCTTCCATAGATATTCACCATTTTGGTTAGACTTCTGCTTCTATTTTATGTAATTGAAACTTCAGGATTCAGGGTCACCTTAGTATAGTTACTTTTTGGTTATCACTTTTAACATCATGCATTGTGACGCAGTTGATCTTTACAATGCAAAACATCCCATGGTGTTGTGCACTGATGATTCCGGAGTTTTCTCCACCATCCTATCTGATGAATACAAAATTGCTTCATCTGCATTTGGTGGATGTAAGTTTGGTTCACGGCTGTTGTCATCGTCCCAGCTGTTTTCCAAATAAATACAATTTTGGGTATTTTAACGTTGGATAATTGAAAAGTCATTTTTCACTGGAAAAATAAAAGTCGGGGGGACGGAGACGGAGCTACCAATTGAGGAATTTAAAATTGAAATCTGTAACTCCTGCACTTATGCTGGTGAGATATTGATTAGATAATTCAAAAGTCTTGAGCTTCAATTGTTATTAAAGTATGTCTCACTCTTTATTGTTCCGTAAATTGTTGGTGACTATTGTCTGCCAGCGCAATTTTCGTCGCTGCAAATACGACCTTGATTAAAACATTATAGGACTAGGAGATAAGAAAATGGTGCATAAACCTCTTTTCTCATCTTTCCTTGACAAACCATTTTTTCAAAAGATGAAATGATATAGGGGATGATGTTTGTTTTGGTCAAGACACCGTAACAAACTAATTCTGTATATTTTCAGGAAGGGGCATTAGGGAAGGGAGTTCTAAGCTCAGACCCCGTTTTCTGCCTGTTAACGGCATAACTATGCCGTGGCTGTCTCTTCACCTAAGTGAGTTAATCGGAAAGTTCTTTTTTTTTTTCTTTGTTTCTTTTTTTTATTCCAATCTTTTTCTCTCTCTTCTAAGGACATTGGATTGAAAATTCAAAAGCTTGACTTGTGAGACTTGGTCTTCCTGGCCGTCATATTCACCGACTTTTAGAAGCCTGTTTGGATTATATAATTTAGCAAGAATTATATGTTTTTGAACTAAAATTTGACCTCCAAAAAGGACCTCATTAGTTAAAGAGCTCTAAATTTCTTATGTTCAAATACTTATACATGCAGACCTTGTGTCGACTTCGTTTCGGGTTCTGGAAGCCGAACCTCTACAACTCCCCAGCTTCCTCTTCCGCGATTGCAGCGTTAGAAGTATTAGTAGTAGGTTTGACGGCCTTTTTTCTTTGCCTAAGCGACTAGCGGCCTTGAGGAGGTCGAGGTATTTGAAGTAGTGGGTATCGTGCCGTCTTTGATTCTCCTTTCCATTCGTGAAACTCTTTGATAGAGTTTCACTTGGGAAATTAGGTTTCCGAGAAAGAACTTGAAATTTATAAAAATGTTATATAGATCATAGCCAATAAAACTCATGACAAAAACAAATTACATGATTTTTTTTTTAAAAAATATATGTAGTCTACGCATCTCAAGTGCAGATTCGTATAATACACTATCATAACTATTTGAACATTTTTTTTTTTTGTTGTCTCATGATGCACAAGCATAGCTAAGTAGGTGCTTAATGATTATGATAGTATAATGGAGTCCGCATTTTGTGCATGATGAGTAAATATTGTTGGCACCTAAACTTGTTTTTATTAATTAATATTTTTAGATAAATAAAAATTTAAAGTTTATTAGAAGTTTAAAATAGAGTGTCATCCTTGAAATAAGAAAAATCATATATTAAAACTTTTCATTAATATAAATATATAATTTGATAAATTGATGTTGGTGTGAATGAAAAAAAAAATATATATGTCACCTCTTTGTCTCTTGTTCTCCTCCTCTCTTTTCTGTTTCTATACCTATTTGTCTACCAATAAAAATCTAATAAAATTTTGGTATTAGAGCTAAAACAACAATGGTTTCAACTAGTTCCTTTCAATCACATGTGCCCAGATTAACCAAAGACAACTATGGAATGTAGAGTATCCAAATAAAGACTCTCTTAGGTTCACTTGATGTATAAGACCTTGTGGAGACTAGTTATACTGAATCAAATGATGAGGATGAGGAGACGTTTAGAGAATTAAAGAAAAGAGAGTAGAAGGCATTATTCACTATTTATCAAAGAGTGGATGAAGCCATGTTTGAGTTGATTGTTCCAGTAAAGATGTCAAAAGAAGCTTGGAAGATATTGAAGAAAGTGTATGATGGAGTCAATAAAGTGAAGAAGATCTGCCTACAGTCTTTAAGATCTCAATTTGAAGCACTGTAACAAGGGAACTCAGAGATAATTTATGATTATTTTTCACAAGTAATTTCTATTGTTCATGAGATGAGAAGAAATGACAAGGAGATGAAGGATGTTCGGGTTGTAAAGAAAATCTTACTGTCTCTAGACTCGAAGTTTGACTTTGTAGCTGTGGTAATTGAAGAATCAAAAGATTTAGAGATGATGATTACTAAAAAATTCTTGGGATCCTTGCAAACCTATGAACAAAGAATACAGAAGAAAAGTAAGGAGAAAACTTTGAAGCAAGCACTACAGACACAACATTCATTCAAGAAGAATGAATCATCCGGAGGGAGTTATCATCAACGAGGAAGATTTATTGCACAAAAAGGACAAGGTAGTTGAGGTTCTTACTCCAACGAGCAAACCAGCAACCACAATGAAAGAAATGAAACTGATCAAAAAGGGTATGGTCGTGGAAGAAGTGGAGGTCGTAGTCGAGGCCGAGGTCGAGGTAGTGCACGTGGTAGAAATACTGGGGGAAAATATGAAATCTGCAATCTAATGTCGAATTTGCAAGAAGTTTGGTCATTATTCTTATGATTGCTGGTATAACACAAATAATGGAAGAGAGGAAGCAAATCTAGTCGACAAAGAAGAAGTTGATGAAGGGTTGATTTTGTTGATGACATACAATGAACCAGAACTACTTCAACCTGTTACATAGTTTCTTAACACAAGAGCCTCTAATCACATATGTGGAAGAAAGGAAGTTTTCACTAAATTTGACCAAAGACAAATGGGCGACATCATTTTTTATGATCTCTCCAAAAGGTCTATTGAAGGGAAATGTAACGTCATTTTTGAACTCCAGAATGGAAGAAAACTTTGCATTTTAGATGTTTATTATGCGTCTGATATTAAAAGTAATCTTCTGAGTATTGAGCAATTGTTAGAGAGAGGATATTATATAATGATGAAGAATTTGACTCTTAATATTTGTGATAAAAATAATAATTTTATTATTTATGTAAGAATGACTAAGAACAAGATATTTTCATTAAAACTAAGCGTTAATGAGTCGAATTGTTTGAATTTTGGTACCATGGCAAAATGGTGTTTCAGAGAGGAAAAAACTGAGTAATTCATAATATGATATGATATATGTTAAAAAGAGAGAAATGTTCCGAAAGAATTTAAAGAAAAATGATGTTACTTATCCTGTTTATCTATTAAATAGATTCTCGACAAATCACAAGGAGATTTCACGCCAGAGGAAGTTTGGAGTTCGTGTAAGTTGAAAGTTGATCATCTCAAAATTTTTCGGAGTATTGCTTTTGCAAAAGTACAAGAAGAAAAGCAAACAAAACTAGAAAGTAAAAGCCAAAAATGTTTTTTTTTTGCTATGTTATTACCGTTGAAAATTTTTGTATTTATATGAATAGCATTTCTATTTTTTGAATTGAAAGAAAATTGAATTCTCAATTCTCTACAACGTTTAGGGGATAAAAATTTTTCAAGAACAAGTACATAATTATTTTTTTTTTTCTTTATTTCCATAGAATTAGGTATATATTAATAGATTTTCAATCCAAATTAAGTTGTGATGCAATTCTCATCAAGCAGTTAAATCAATAGTTGCTATTTCAGAGACTACAAGTTATACAATCCCATAACCCGCAAGATCATAATGTCAAAAGATATTGAGTTTGATGGGAAGCAGATATGGGATTAGAAGAATAGTAACCAGCTTAAGCAAATCTCTTTCGATGAAAAGCAGATGCAGAAGGAAGACACACCAGAAGCATCATCACCTCGTCAAGTAGTCAGAATTCAGCCCAATAGTGATGATTTGAGCAGCTCAATTGTGAGGAAAACGAGAAGTATCCAAGACATATACAACTATAGCCAAGTTATCAATATTAATTTCAATGAAGAATTCAATAATATCACATGGATGGTTGGCTTGCTTGACTTGGGTTTTCGACGACTTTTAAGAAGCATTGAATTACAAAACCAACCTCCATATTAAGTAGCATATGGAGAAGGAAAAAGCTGCAAATGCAAGACTAGAAGACCTCTTCATTTATCCAAAAAAAATAAAAAGCACTCCAATCACTCTCTCATTCTCATCAAATCCTCCATATTATTCCTTCTTCCTTTATTCTTCCTTACCTCAGGCTATTTCATTGAAGCAGATTTTATATACAATATTTGTCCAAACACAACTACTTTCACAAGGAACGGCTCCTCTGGGGCTAACCTCAATAGCCTCCTTGCTTGGCTTTCCACCAACTTGTCCAGCTCCGAATACAACTACTACAGTGGATTCAACATCCTCGACGCTGGATATGGCCCAGTGTATGGCTTGTTTCTATGTCGTGGCGACGTTAGCAAAGACGTCTGCAAAAACTGTGTCGCGCAGGCCGCCCAAGATATAGTCCAAGCTCGTGCCTTGGCAAAAGTGGCCATCATATGGAACGATGACTGCTTCTTACGTTACTCGAACGAGTCCATGTTTAATGTCATGGAAACCAGCCTGCCGTATACATATTGAACCCCGGAAATGTGACGGAGCAGCCAGAGCGTTTCAACGATCTGATAACCAACAGAGAAAGAAGACTTCTTTATAGTATTTGCGAACTGCATTGTTATTGATTAACTTTGCTTGAAGTCAAGCAAAGTCTTATTGCTTTGTCTTATCTCCACAAACACTTAGAATAAGATTGCATAAGGTTCTGTTAAGTGATTTAATTTGACCCCAAAATGATCTAGAAGTGATTGAGAAACTTGGTGTTGTAATCAAAAGTGATTGATTAGGGCATTCCATGTAGGCAGACCACTTCTTTAAAGAATAACTAAATTACAATTGAGGCACCAGAGATGTTTTTGTAAGAAATGAGGTGATCTATTTTAGAAAACCTGTCAACATACAACAGCTCCTTGAAGAGTAATCAAACTATACTTAGAGTTGTACATTATGCACTTATACAACTCGAAAATGTATAAGATATGAAACATGATATTTTTTATGTATCATTTAATCCATCTAATAATTCTTATAATCGTGTTGAATATATGAAGAATCATGTCATATTGTCGGTCCAAACAGTTGGAAGACAAGAAAGAACTTACGGAGGAGGAAGATCCAAAGATCTACAAATCAAGTCAAGAGCAGTACTTTCTTCTGAAACAAGTGTGTGTTCAACTCTTGGTGCACTACCTTGGGAGGGACGTGGAAGCAAGTGATTATACGCAAGGTAGGGGAAACGAGATAAACCCGGAGTAGTTCTCCCGCCGTGAGGGCATAGCTTGTCAGAGCCTAGCCCGGTAAGAAGAGTATAGCGCAGAAGTGAAAGGAATTAATGAATTAGCAAGAAGGAAGGAATGAAGGAGAACAGAGCAGAGGAGGAAGAATTTTTAGAGAGAGAAATAGAGAGAATTCATTTGTTGAAATTCAATACATTCAAACTGATTCTTCTTACCCTTTCTTTTCTAATTTAAATACTAAACGAAGATATTCAGAATTCTTCCATAACAAATGTCCTTTGGCTCAAAATAATTATCTATTACTAATCAATTATTTCTGTTAACGAAATTTTTAATAGAATTGAATATCTGTTTTAATCCTAACTTAACTCTTATTTAATATTCAAATTGGATCTTTAATTGGTTGTGATCCTAACATAGCTATGTCGCGGCTGTCACATCTCTTAAGTGATTTCATCGGGAAGTTCTTTGCTTTTTTTTTCTTATCGAGTCTCTTTTTTATTTTATAAGTACATTTGAAAGTTCTCGATTGGAAATTTAAAAGCTTAACTCGTGAATCTTATCTTCTTGACCCTCATATTCACTTACATTTAGAAGCCCGTATGGATTACATAATTTAGAATGAATTATATGTTTTAGAACGAAAATTTAGTCTCTAAAGAGGACTTGAATGGTTAGAAGTCATGCAATTGGATGATTTTTTTCTAAAGGTGTAGGTCCATCTGCTTTGCTTGACTTGGTCTTCGATGACTTTGAGAAATATCGAATCACAAAACCGACCCGCATTAATATTGTATGGACTAAGTAGCATATAGAGAAGAAAAAGCTGCAACTGCAAGACCAGAAGACCTTCTTCAATTATCAAAAAATGCATTCCAATCACCGTATCATCCTTATCAAATCCTCCGTATTATTCCTGCTTCCTTTATTCTTTCTTAACTCAACCTATTTCGCTGAAGCAGATAGTCTTTACCATAATTGTTCAGACACTAGTTTCACAAGTAACAGCCTCTACAAGGTCAATCTCGAGAGTCTCCTTTCTTTCCTTTCCTCCAACTCAACCAGCTCCAAATACAAACACTATGATGGATTCAAAATCGAGGACGCTGGAAACCAAACCGACAAAGTGTATGGCTTGTTTCTATGTCGTGGCGACTTGAGCAACGACACTTGCAAACACTGCATCCGGGAGGCCGGCCAATTTGTACGCCAAGTTTGTCCTTTCGCAAAAGTGGGCATAGTATTATTCGATGAATGCATCTTACGTTACTCGAACAAGTCCATGTTTTCTGTCATGGAAACCGAGCCTAGCTTTGACATGTGGAACGTCGAAAATGCGATGGAGCCAAAGCGTTTCGTCTCTCTGGTAACGACCACCTTGGGTCAGATGGCCACTCAGGCGGCCAATAATCCGTCGGCAACTAAAGGGTTTGCAGTCAGAAAGGTGAATTTCACTCTGTCTGAAACCCTCTACACCGCCGTGCAGTGTACGCCGGACCTTTCTAGTTCCGCCTGCCTTCGGTGTCTTCAGACGGCTATCGCGTCGATTCGAAGTCAGAGCCCTGCGCGTGTCGGAGGAAGAGTCTGTCTCCCAAGTTGTAATTTCCGGTATGAAAATTATTCATTTATTGACGCCGCCGCCGCGCCATCACCGCTTGTGGGGGTTCCCGGTTCTCAGCAAACTGCTCCTGGGTCTCTCGGTCCCCCTTCTCCGGCACAACGTAAGTCTAAAGTTTTAAAGTTTACATCTGACAAAATCTAAAAATTATATATATATAATTTTTAATTGTATATATTTTTATTTTTTTAATATTAACTATAAAAATTATTAATATATATATATTTAACAAAAATAATAAGCAATTATTTATATTATAAGATTTTATCGATCCACTATTTTTCATTAATATTATCAATTCATATTCTTTAATTGATCGATAAAACTATACGTAAAACTGTTTATATAAGTAGTAAAAATCTACGGTTACTTTTGCGTTAGTTTCCTTTTTTTTTTTTTTTTTTGGAAACCTTTTTATGCAATGAATGCACAAAAAATTCTGATAGAAGAAACTTATTGAATGGTGAAGGTACGAAAGAAAAGAAAAATAGAAGTTTGGTGATTTGTTTGCAATAAATTGAAATTCAGTGACCTAATTAAAATTAAATAATATGTTCAATGACAACTTACATAGACAACAATTGTTGTGACTTTGTGACTATTTAACTAATTAATTGTTAAGCCATGATTGTAAGTACCAAACCAAACCCCTCAAAATGAATATATCATTTAAAGCGAATTTTGGGTGGTTGCTGAAAAACAAAATTATAGTTAATTTGCTAGTATATACACACACATAAAGTGCAAGCCATCCGTGTAAAACGGTTTGGATTGTATGCTAGATAAAAATTGACTTGAAATATGTGACTTGACCTTTTTGTTTGCTAAGTGACAATTAATTTTTTCGGTCTGTGCGACGAAGACTCAAATAAGCACGCTTTTAAAATTTAAAATTTTAATTAATCGATACAACCAAAGTCAATTGATTTTATGGTTTACTAAATTGATTTTATAAATAATTAATTAAACTAATCATAAACCAAAATTTTTGATTAAGTTTTCATTTCTAAAGTTTAAGTGTGGTTAACCTAATCAAATAATTTTGACTTTCTTCTTTCGCCTTACGAATCCAGATAAAAAACACTCGCTATTGGTTATTAACAAACGAATGGTCCAACACCTTAAAGGAAGAGGATTTCAAAATTTTATGTACTTTTCTGTTTGCTGTTTAATTGAAAAAATTAAGAATGTCAGTTTGTCGGCTTATGCCTTACAGGGAGCCTATATCCTCATTTCTTTTCTCTGATGTACTACTTTCAGTCAAGCTTCTAGGTTTTTCCATTTTTTAATTTAACTTAAAATGATTTCTCTTTTCCTGCTGCAAAATTACAATTTAAAGCATGTTTTCTCGTGTATTGAACTTGTTCTGTCTTTATTTTGCTTGTCTTGCTTGTTTACACTCATTCTTTTGTAAAAAGATATTATCGCATCAAGCATTATATCACGAAGGTCTATTGAATGTAGAAAATCAAAGAGCAAATTGTGAATTTCGGTCATTTTCACTTGGTAACCAAAATCGAACTATCCAAATAAAAAGTTTGATTTCAGTTTTTAATTTTATAAAACTAAAACTTTCAATTTAATTTATATTATACCGATTCATCAATTTGACTAATAACCTTAATGACAAAGATAAATATCATCTATATAATTTGAGATATTAGTTTATAATTTTACTTTTTAGTTAATAGAATTTTTTATTTAGTATTTTTTTTATAAACTTATAATTAAATTTTAAATAAAAAAATTTATATAAAATAAAAATTATTATAAAATTTTTTTTTATAAATAAATTTTAGATTTTAATTTATTAAATAAAATATTAATATAAAAAATAATATAATTATAATTATTTAATTATTAATTAAAAATTATATATTTTATTTTAAAAAATAATTTTTTTTATAAAATTAAAAGTAATACTTATTATATTTATAACAATATAAAGTTTAAAGTTTAAAGTTTAAGTAGAGGTTAAAATTAAAGATTTCTTTTTATTTTTTTACCTGTAAATGCAGCTAAAGCAAATTTTTCCCACAAAAGTCATCATTTCTGCAGTCGCTGGTTGTGTCATTGCTGGTTTTGTGACGCTTTTCTGCATAGGCTACCGTCGTCTCATAAGAAGATCAGCAAGAACGAAGTACGGTAGTGTCCCAGAAGGGCAAGGTAATATTGAAGACTTGTAGAGCTGACGGGATATCAAATTGCCATTTATGGTTAATTCAAGCCCTTGTGTTTTTACTTCTTTTTAATATTGCATTTTTGTAGATGGAAGCGAAATTACCACTGTGGAGTCCTTGCACTTTGGTTTCGTAACCATCAAATCTGCCACAAACAATTTCTCCGCAGATAACAAGTTAGGGAGAGGCGGATTTGGTGAGGTTTATAAGGTAACTGTTAGAATTTGGGCGCGCACCACAGCTTTTAATTTTTGAATTGAATGATTACTTGAGATGACATATATAACTTATATCAAAGATATTGTATTTTGTATATATAACTTACATCAAATATATTGTGCTGTCTCTAGAAGTCTCAAATTGAAAGTTAGATCTGGTAAAGAACTGAGGAGAAAAAGACCTAAGGGGGCATGCCGAAACCCCCTAAAAATTCATGAGCTACTGATATTTAATAGATTACAACTGAAAAATTTGCACATTGCTTTCCTAATATCCATACAATTCAAACTAAAATCATGGTCTCCCATATTATTAGCTGTTGCAAAATCTGCATCTAGCGCTACTAACCTAAAGCAAAACTTCTCAGCTGGAATTCTGCTACCGTGATTCTGATTTTTGGTCCTTTTCTGGTTTAAACATAACGGGGTAGCAACTTTCATTTTCTTGTTTGTTTGCTGGAAGCAACTGCAAGGAAGCCACATTCTTCAGCGCTCCTTATTTGGCTTCTTTGCTACAAAACCTCTGCTAAAAACGTGAAATCTCTGCTTATTCATTTTCTTCAACAGTCATTCCTTCCATTGTATTGCTTGCATCTAACAGCTTTTGTTTGATACTTGTGTACCAAAAGGTCGCACACTCACCTACCAAGCTCTTTTTGAAAAATGGTATCATAGCAAAATATTGAGCTCTGCCCAGATGGTAGAGCTTTGCTAATCATTTATGAAAGCCAATTATCAGGGTACACTTCCCAACGGCCAAGAAATTGCTGTAAAAAGGCTATCAAGAAGTTCTGCACAAGGTGCAGTAGAATTCAAGAATGAGGTCCTCTTAGTAGCCAAGCTTCAGCACAGAAATCTTGTCAGGCTGCTAGGGTTTTGCTTGGAAGGAGAAGAAAAGATACTGATTTATGAATATGTGCCCAACAGAAGCCTTGATTACTTTCTATTTGGTATGCTGGTCTTACTCCTTTAATACTATAACTAATAGTCTCTATCTTTGTAAATGCACTGATTGCAGTTGCTGAACATGAATCAGTTTCTTTCAAACTAAACAGAAATGTATGTTCCTAAATCCTGATCTGAGTGTTTGTTTTCACGACCATGTAGATCCGAGGATGCAAGTACATTTGGATTGGTCAACACGTCAAAAAATAATAGGAGGAATTGCTAGAGGAATTCTCTATCTTCACGAAGACTCCCGCCTTAGGATTATACATCGTGACCTTAAAACTGGAAATATTTTGTTAGATGGAGATATGAATCCAAAAATATCAGATTTTGGAATGGCTAGGCTTTTTTCGGAGTTGATCAAACCGAAGGAAGCACAAATAGAATTGTGGGAACATAGTAAGTTTGCTGTCCCCTATTTGTTCTGCATAATTTAGATGAATATCATGGTATACTGAAACTAAGTTTGAAGGAAGATCAAATCAATATTGTCCTCGCTCTTTCTTGATACTCCATTGCATTTTGTGAAGACAGTGCTCAATGTGGTATGCAGCTAACATTTGTAAATCTGCTAGTGCACTAGTAAAACCTGTATTTTGTTTTTAATCTAACATTGTTCTATTTGTGTATGGTTTCAAGTGGTTACATGTCTCCAGAATATGCGATGCATGGACAGTTCTCTGTCAAGTCTGATGTCTACAGTTTTGGTGTCCTCCTTCTTGAAATTGTTAGCGGAAAGAAGAACAGTTCGTTCTATAAGCCAGAAGACCCAGAACACCTTGTGAGCTATGTGAGTGTCAAATTTTGTTCCATTGGTTATCGTCACTGTCAAATTGAGAATCAGGGTTACCTGCACAACAGGATTGATCATTCCTTGACCATATGTACAGGTCTGGAAGCTTTGGAGAGATGGGAGAGCATTAGAAGCATTCGATCCAAATTTGACAGTAATGCATTCAAGAAATGAGGTTGTTAGATGCATCCAAATAGGTTTATTATGTGTTCAGGAGGATCCAACCGAAAGACCCCCAATGGCAAAAGTTGTTCTCATGCTTGATAGCAACTTTATGGACTTGCCGCTGCCTAAACGTCCGGCCTTTTTCATCCATGGTAGAGTAGAGCGGAGCAGGTCAATAAAGGGCTTGGATTTGGTTCAATATAGGGACCCCATATCTGTTGATGAAGGGCCAATTACGGTTGTGTGTCCTCGATAGTGGAAGCTAGTGACTTCGCCAAAAGTGTCATAACACTTTCGAAAAACATAATTGCATTTTGCACCCTCATAAACTTGGAAACCCATCTCCTTTTTCTTTATTTTTCGGCTACGCAGTTCCATGTTATTGACCTAGTACCACAAGTCTGTACTTTGATCGGCAATAAAGCAGTTGCTGCTGCCCATATTTTTATTTATGCGTAAGTAAAGACTGGAGCATTCCAAAAGATGGTGAATTTGTAGTATACATCTATTCATCATTCTCATGGCAACAACAAGGCGTCATTTTAGCGCGCTCCCCTACACATCTGGATCATTCTCATGGCACTTGTCAGAGACAAAACATCGGTCAAAAGCCGAAACATCAATACAAATTTTATTTTTACTACTCAAATTCTAAAACTTACCCCAAGCAATGAGCCCCTACAAGAAACATGCTTTTTCGATCGTGTGAAGGGCTTTAGACCCAATTACACTTAATCAACGACAATTCTGGGTGGTCGCTACACTCCAGCAATTTCATTAAGTAATGACCATAGCCCATTGGAAGTGTTGGAAATTTATGAAATCTAATCCCTTGACCGTGACACCCTGACTGAACTATGGGGACAGTTTTTAACATTGGAAGCATCACCAGAAGTTGTGGTTTAGTGCTCAAAAGGTTTATTATCATCATCATGCAAAGGGTCATGGATTTAAACTTTTGTTAATACAATCATGCAAAGGGTCACAGAAATCTTGTCAGGCTGCTAGGGTTTTGCTTGGAAGGAGAAGAAAAGATACTGATTTATGAATATGTGCCCAACAGAAGCCTTGATTACTTTCTATTTGGTATATGCTGGTCTTACTCCTTTAATAGTCTTTTATCTTTGTAAATGCACTGATTGCAGTTGCTGAACATGAATAAGTTTCTTTCAAACTAAACCGAAATGTATGTTCCTAAATCCTAATCTGAGTGTTTGTTTTCATGACAATGTAGATCCGATGATGCAAGGACATTTGGATTGGTCAACACGTCAAAAAAATAATAGGAGGAATTGCGAGAGGAATTCTTTATCTTCATGAAGACTCCCGCCTTAGGATAATACATCGCGACCTTAAAGCTGGAAATATTTTGTTAGATGGAGATATGAATCCAAAAATATCAGATTTTGGAATGGCTAGGCTTTTCGGAGTTGATCAAACTGAAGGAAGCACAAATAGAATTGTGGGAACATAGTAAGTTTGCTGTCCCCTATTTGTTCTGCATAATTTAGATGAATATCATGGTATACTGAAACTAAGTTTGAGGGGAAGATCATATCAATATTGTCCTCGCTCTTCCTTAATACTCCATTGCATTTTGTGAAGACAGTGCTCAATGTGGTATGCAGCTAACATTTGTAAATCTGCTATTGCACTAGGAAAACATATATTTTGTTTTCAATCTAACATTGTTCCACTTGTATCTGGTTTTAAGTGGTTACATCTCTCCAGAATATGCAAATTTTGGACACTTCTCTGTCAAGTCTGATGTGTACAGTTTTGGCGTCCTACTCCTTGAAATTGTTAGCGGAAAGAAGAACAGTTCGTTCTATAAGCCAGAAGACCCAGAAAACCTTGTGAGCTATGTGAGTGTCAAATTTTGTTCCGTTGGTTATCATCACTGTCAAATTGAGAATCAGAGTTACCTGCACAACAGGATTGATCATTCCTTGACTATATGTACAGGTCTGGAGGTTTTGGAGGGATGGGAGAGCATTAGAAGCATTCGATCCAAATTTGACAGTAATGCATTCAAAAAATGAGGTTGTTAGATGCATCCAAATAGGTTTATTATGTGTTCAGGAGCATCCAACCGAAAGACCCACAATGGCAACAGTTGTTCTCATGCTTAGTAGCAACTCTATGGACTTGCCATTGCCTAAACGTCCGGCCTTTTTCATCCATAGCAGAGTAGAGCGGAGCAGGTCAATGGAGGGCTTGGAGTTGGATCAATATAAAAACAGGTTAGACCCTGCTTCTATTGATGAAGGGACAATTACTGATGTGTCCCCTCGATAGTGGAAGCCAGCGAGTTTTCGTCAAAAGTGTCATGAAGCTTTGAAAAAACCTAATTGCATTTGGAACCCTCGTAAACTTGGAAACTCATCTCCTTTTTTTTATACACAATTCCATGACCTAGTACCATAAGTCTGTACTTTGATGGGCAAAAAAATACTCTGTTGTGTATATTTTTATTTATGCGTAAGTAAAGACGGGGGCAGTTCAAGCAAAGCTAGACATTGATGTTGAACTTCCACAGCCTAACCTGGTTTAAATTAGAAATGCTTAATAAGCCGTCATCCCACTATTCTCTGTGAATAAATTATATTTCCTTCGGGTGGGAAGAATGGAGAGCAGCTTGGCTGCTCTGCTTCCCTTCTCAGCAGAGAACACTGTAGCAGACAACAAGGCGCCATTCTAGCCCGCGTGCACAAATCATTCTCATGGCACTCGTGAGAGTCAAAACATCGGTCAAAAGCCGGAACATCAATCCAAATTTTATTTTTATTACTCATATTCTAGAACTTACCCTAAGCAATGAGCATCTACAAGAAACATGCCTTTTCGATTATGTGAAGGGTTTTAGGCCCAATTACACTTAATCAACCACAATTCTGGGTGGCGCTCAACCCCAGCAATTTCATGAAGTAACAACCGGAGCCCATGGGAAGTGTTGGAAATTTATGGAATCTAATCCCTTAACCGTCACCCTGACTGAACCATTACGGGATAGTTTTTAACGTTTGAAGGATCACCAAACATTGTGGTGCAATGCTTAAAAGGCTTATCATTATCATACAAAAAGCTGCGGATTCAAACTTGTGTCAAAAGATTCAGTAGAAGTAAACACGTAGAGTATTATAATTGCTTTACTTTGTTTTAACAATCAAATAAAGTGGTTATTTTGCTTGTTACTCATTGACTAGGACTTCGATTTTATCAATCGCCCATTTAGTGATGCATGAGCTCATTACTTTCTAGCAATTCAAGTACCCTCTCAACAGATCCTTATTATGTTCCATTATGCACAACCCAAACATTTTTCAGTTGAACTAGATTTGGACCATTAATTTGATTTTTCGCTGGGTGAAATCCAGACCGTTAGAGGAGTTTTCAAACTAACAGAAGGACTGGATGATGTGAAAATGGAATCGAAACCGTGCACAGAGTAACAAATGCACTGTTTAGATTCTGTGACAATTTTGTTTTGTTTTGTCCCAGTGATTATGGTTTTCACCTTGAAGCCGGCTCATTCCCACTTCGACATATAATTCTGTACGTAACATCTTATATGCATATATTTTCTGTTGAACACAGCCTTTCCGTGTGCACATACAAATAGGCAATAAAGGTTGAAAATATGCTTAGCATTGTCCGTCATTATTGTCGGAGTTTTTTTCCTTTTTGGTACAACGAAGCATAAAGGTTATTATAACACGAAGCCACCGTAGAGTCAGAAATTTTTAACAGTGGATGCAAACAAAAGAGTTAGAAAAAATTGAATTAAAGTAAAATAAAAATCTAATAGGGCAAACAGACGACATTTGCCCCATTCTCAACAATGTCACCTCGCTTGAAATTAATAAGTATGTTAACAAGTGTTCTTTTTATTGTGGATTGTCAACTGTTTTCTTACCAATTCTATTTGCTACCTTTTGTACAACTTGGGTGATGAAATACAGAGGAACGATCTGGGTGTACATGAACACGCAAGTATGTTCCAGTTTCAAAGAATTGATTAAGATCAATTATCCTGAAGGTTTTGTGTGCTTCTCAAACTGTTTTCCTTTGATGGAAGCTCTTTTTTTCACAACTGAGGGTGCAGTAACTTCTTCAAACTTCCTAAGTTGTTCTGGACTTAATTCACAGCTCAATAATTTATAAAAAATCTGAAACGTACCTTCAAATCATGATATTTTTCTACCCTTGGATGAGATAACAAGAAAATGGTGCTTAGACCCCTCTTCTCATCTTCCCTTGAGAAACCATTTGCCTAATACTACGAATAAGGGACAAAATGATAGAATGATGTCTATTTGGTGACTAAACCATTTATTGCTTTTGCTTACATGAAAAAGAAGTCCAGCAACAGCGTGGGATAAGCCTGATGCTGTCACACAAAACCGAATAAAAAAAATCAATACTTGTATACCAAGGAAATTATAGAAGACATTACAGATTTCAAAATATCACCTTTTCTTGCAGAAATGACTGCTAAACTCAAATTTCCACCAGTGAAACAGATTGAAGGTCATAGTTCTATCAATTTAGCACCTAATTCAAATAAAAAAAAAAAAAAAAATCAAAATTGAAGCGGCTTGAACCCCTCCAACCTTTCAACCTTAAATCCCAAAATGCTCTAACTTTCAGCTATTTAAGCATATGCATAAATGAGAAACAAAGCAAAAACTTTCAGACTCGGTATCCACTAATCCAAGAAACAGTACTGTATATAAGTTAAGATTCAAAACTTCATTTTTCGTCCATTTATTTAAGTCATCAAGCATGAGCTAAACATTTCATCAAAGCACAAGCTTACAGGCTGAAAGAAAAATCAAAAAATATTAAACAGCCAGAGAAGGTGTGCTTTAAAAGAAATGAAATTTAAAGTACCCATTAACAGCATTTGTATACTTAGCATCCAGTTTCGATAATTTGCAGCCAAAGTTTCTCTCACTCAGCAGGACGCCCAAGCTCCGGTAGCCGCAGGTGAAGATCGAGGATACGGTAAATGAACCCATCTCCGCTCGGAGCTTAGCCGCTGTGCTTGAGGAGCGGCAGAGGCTGCGTTTTCAGCCGTTCACAACGCAAAAGACAACCTGATGGGGCTGGCCGGTTCTGCAGACAAAACCAAGCAGCATTTTGGACCTTTATTGGGCAAAGCAGGCTGGCCCATTAACCCAGGTTATAGTATAGTGCACCCAGTCTCTCAACCCAAACAGAAAAGCCAGAAAGAGAGATGGAGTGGTGGGTTTGTATGCCAAAAATTGAACTTCGTGTCCATCTCAATGGCTCCATTAGAAACTCCACACATCTGTGAGCTTTTACTCCTTTTCCTCTGTCCTTCTTTGTTCCCCTTCTCTGTATTGAGTCTAATGGCTTTGTGAGTTTTTACTCCTTTTCCTTTGTTCCTCTTTTTTGTTTCCCTTCTCTGTATTTAGTCTAACGGCGCTTTTTGAATTCAGGGTAGCTTTGGATTTGAACACTTTGTCGCTTATTGTACTTAATTGCTTGAGTTTTAATGTTTCCATCCATTTTCTTTTCCAATTGTTATTGCTTTTTGAATATGCATACAGAGAATTTGCCAGAGGTTTGGGCGAAAAGGGTATCATTGTTTTTTCAGATGTTGAGCATGTTATCATGAAAGGTAATTTTTTTTTTTTTTTCTTTTTTCCCTCTTCGCTGGTTACTGATATGTTTGGTTTCTGAAGAAAGTGAAAAATGATGAAGAAGTGTACTTCATATTGAATTTTTGATTTTGATAACTTCTTGTCCAGAAAACAGTAACTTTTCTTGTTATTGTTCTTTTCAATTTTGAATTGCAATGTTTCTAATTGAGTTGTTATTCTGCATATACTGCCAGAACATTGTGATTCATGTGTATGGTTGCCCTCATTATACAAGTCAATTTTCTGGGTTGCTTTCAGATGTTTATTTGATTTCCCGCTGATGATTACAACTTTGGGAGACTCTTGATTTGCCTCTGTCCAGATGATTGTTCTATGCGTGAAGTTTTCAAGTTGTTTGACCTGATTCACATTATTACCACCGGTCACAACACTGTTACAAGTATCACAAAGGAAGTAAGACAATTAAGTCATTTATTTATTTTTTTTTCTTTTTGTATTTCAAATGTCAATTCTTGTAATCCATCCTTTCTGGAAACAGGCAATTGAAGATTTTGCTTCCGAGAATGTTGTTTATTTGGAGTTAAGAACCACTCCAAAGGTAATTAAATAAGCTAGAGGTTTTGCTTTTCTTCCTTGCCTTTGCCACGTAAAATTCTTTTGACATTTCATTGATGAAAATGTTTGTGTGCCATATTATACAGAGGAATGAACCATAGGAATGACTAAACGGTCCTACATGGAAGCAGTGACGAAAGGTTTATGGGCTGTTAGTTCTATAGAGGTAGATTTTGCTTCTTATAATCTGGATGCTAGTTCAACAAGCAATATTTGTCATGGAACAATAAAGAAGAAGATATATGTCAGACTTCTTCTCAGCATTGACTGTCGTGAGATGACTGAGGCTGCAATGGAAACTGTATGCTAGTTCAAGTGGATTTTCTACAGCATAGCAGCTGCAAATTGTATGAGACTTTGATTTCTTTCCTTCACTTTTAATAGGTTAAGCTGGCACTGGAGATGAGAGACTCCAGGATAGTTGGTATTGATCTTTCTGGAAATCCTGTTGTGGGTGACTGGTACTTTCCTTACTGGCTATAGATTTTTAACAACGAATAATGGTTATGCTTGTGACTGGTAGAAATGAATTACAATCTTCTATCTAGTGGATCTGTTGCAGGGTCACATTTTTGCCAGCATTAAACTTTGCTCGGGAACAAGGTCTCTTTGTTACTCTTCACTGGGGAGAGGTTTGATTGTTTTTCCTAATTTTTGTCGACCATTTTTCACAATATCTATACTTCCTTTTGCTGTTGAAGCTACTTACTTGTTTATTTGGTGACTTAGTGATTGTAGGTACCCAACCATGTGGAAATCCAAGCAATGCTAGGCTTTTTTGGCCATGCCTCTTGCTTTCAAGAGGAACAACGGAGAAAGTTAAAATCATCCAAAATTCCTGTATGATACCCTTTGTTATTCCTTTCGTTGGCATTAAATGCACAGATGAATTATAACTTCTCATGAATCCCACGTGATCCATGCTATTGAAAAGGCTACATTCTAATCAAACTCTTTTCACCCACAAGTTATTGGTCACTT
>JBAPLJ010002069.1:0-25047 GCA_037832345.1 Rhizophora mangle | reverse complement strand
GAACAAGAACAAAAAAAAATTTTGTTGCTTTGTGGCTGCTTATATTTATCTTAAAAAAAAAGGGCCAAAATAAAAAATAAAGGCAATTTAAATTATTAATTTTTATTTGCAGTGAAGTAGTACACTTTTGATACAAATGTGCGTTTAAAACAACAGGCATACCCTTGGATAAGATGATAAAAAAATGGTACATAAAAACCAATCCCTCTTCTCATCTTTCCTTGGGAAACCATTCTGTCTAACACTAGGAACAAAGGACAAAATGATAGGATTATATCTGTTTTGGTCACTAAACCATTCATTTTTTAACCAAAGCTTTTGTTTACATGAAAAAATGCACAATAAGACCGTGGGAGGAGCCTAATGCTGTCTCACAAAACCCAACAAAAAAATACTTGTACACCTAGCTTTTAGGGAATTTTAGGAGACATTACAGATTTCAAAAATATCACCTTTTTCTTTTCAGAAATGATTGCTAAACTCAACTTTCCACCAGTGAAACAAATTGAAGGTCATAGTCCTATCAATTTATTCACACTAATTTTCAAATAAAAAAAAAAAACCAAAAATCAAAATTGAAGCACAAAGCTTGAACCCCTCCAATCTTTCAACCTTAAATCCCAAAATGCAGTTAACTTCCAACTATTTAAGCACACACATAAATGAGAAATAAACTAAAAAATTTCAAGACTTCATTTTCCGTTCATTTATTTAAGTCACCAAGCATAGACTAAAATCATTTCATCAAAGCACAAGATCCAGGCTGAAAGAAAAAGCAAAAATTTATTAGACAGCCAGAGAAGATATGATTTAAAAGAAATGAAATTTGGAGTACCCATTAACAGGAGCAGCATTTGTATACTCAGCATCCAGTTTCAATGATTTGCAGTCAAAGTTTCTCCTACTTGGAACCAAAGCACACAAACCCAATTCATTTATGTGGTTGTGCTTGCTGAGAGAATAACCAGCGGTTGATGCCAACGCGCGACGGAGGTTCAGCGGGATGCCCAATCTGCAGTAGCCGCAGTTGAAGATTGAGGATACGGTAAATGAAAACCCATCTCCGCTCGGATCTTAGCCGCCGTGTTTGAGGAGCGGCCGAGGGTGCGCTTTCAGCAGTTTACAAACACAAAAGACTACCTGATGGGGCTGGCCGGTTCTGCAGACGAAACCAGGAGGCATTTTGGACCTTTTATGGGGCAAAGCAGGGCTGGCCCATTAGCCCAACTTTTTGATGGTTAGAGTGAGTGCACTCCAGTCCACCAACCAAAACAGAGAAGCCAGACCGAGAGATGGAGAGTGGTGGGTTTGTTATGCCAAAAATTGAACTTCATGTCCATCTCAACGGCTCCATTACAAACTCCACAGTTCTGTGACTCTTACTCCTTTTCCTTTATTCTTCTTCTTTCTTTCCTTTCACTGTATTAAGTCTAATGGCTTTTTGAATTGTGGGCAACTTTGGATTTGAATACTTTGACGCTCATTGTACTTAGTTGCTTGAGTTTTAATGTTTTTTTTTCCATTTTCTGTGTTGCTATTGTTATTGCTTTTTGAATATGCATACAGAGAACTTGCCAGAGGTTTGGGCGAAAAGGGTATCATTGTTTTTTCAGATGTTGAGCATGTTATCATGAAAGGTTTTTTTTTTTTTTTTTTTTTTTTCCCTCCTCGCTGGTTACTGATATGTTTGGTTCTGAAGAAAGTAAAAAAATGAAGGAGTGTACTCCATGTTGAATTTTTTTTATTTTGACAACTTCTTGTCCAGAAAGCAGTAACTTTTCTTGTTATTGTTCAATTTTTCAATTTTGAATTGCAATGTTATGTGGCTTTTCTAATTGAGTTGTTATTCTGCATATACTGCCAGAACATTGTGATTCGTGTCTATGGTTGCCCTCGTTATCCAAGTCGATTTTTGGGTTGCTTTTTAGATGTTTATTTGATTTCCCGCTTATTCTGATAATTACAACTTTGGGAGACTCTTGATTTGCGTTTGTACAGTTCTTTGCGTGAAGTTTTCAAGTTGTTTGACCTGATTCACATTATTACCACCAATCACAACACTGTTACAAGGATCACAAGAGAAGTAAGACAATTAAGTCATTTATATATTTATTTTCTTTTTGTATTTCAAATGTCACCTTCAGTAATTCATCCTCTTGATATAGATAATTGAAGATTTTGCTTCCGAGAATACTGTTTGTTTGGAATTGTGAATCACTCCAAAGGTAATTAAATAAGCTAGAGCTTTTGCTTTTCTTCCTTGCCTTTGTCACGTAGAATTCTTTTGACTTTTCATTGATGAAAATGTTTGTGTGGCACACTATTCATAGGAATGACTAAATGGTCCTACATGGAAGCAGTGATGAAAGGTTTATGGGCCGTTGGTTCTGTTGACGTATATTTTGCTTCTTATAATCTGGATGCTAGAACTTCTGCCAATTCAACAAGCAATATCTGGCATGGAACAACAAGGAAGAAATATCTCAGACTTCTTCTCAGCATTGACCATCGTGAGAAAACTGAGGCTGCAATGGAAACTGTATGGTAGTTCAAGTGGATTTTGTACAGCATAGTAGCTGCAAATTGTATGAGATTTTGATTTCTCTCCTTCACTTTCAATAGGTTAAGCTGGCACTGGAGATGAGAGACTCCGAGGCAGTTGGTATTTTGACATTTCTGGGGAATCCTGTTGTGGGGGACTGGTACTTTCCTAACGGCAGCTTAAAAACGGGCCCGGAAGGCATTTGCAGTGCTTTTGATAAATGTGGATAGCACAACAGGCATGCCCATGGATGCGGAGATAAGAAAATGGTGCATAAACCTCTTTTCAACCATTTTTTCCTTAACACTAGGAGCAAAAGGTGAAATGATAGGGGATGATCTTTGTTTTGGTCACTAAACAAAGGGGAAGACACCATAACAAACAAACTATGTCATGGCTGTCTCATCACTTAAGTGAGTTTAACGGAAAGTTCCTTTTTGTTTTGTTTTTTTCTTCTTTTTTTCTTTTTTTTCATCCAATCTTTTTCTCTCTCTATTTAAGTACATTGGACTGAAAACGCAAAAGCTTAATTTGTGAGACTTGTCACCAACATTTACAAGCCCGTATGGATGACATAATTTGTACGAATTTGAAATTTATAAAAATATTATATCGCTTGTAACCAATAAAACTTGCGAAGAAAAAAAAAAAAAATGTGATGAAATTATTTAATTTTTTTTTAAAAAAATTATATGTATTCTACGCATCTCAAATGCAAATTTATATAATATAATATTGTCATAATTTTTCAGACATTTCCTTTTATCTCATGATGCACAAGCATAGCCAACTAAATACGTGTCTAATGATTACGATACTTTTACATAGTCCGCAACTTTGACCTTCCGCAATTCAATTATCACAAAAAAAAAAAAAAATGCACTCCAATCACTCTCTCATCGACACTTAAGTTCTCCATATTATTCTTTCTTCCAACTTCCATTATTAAGTAGCCGCAAGTGCCTGTGGTGGTGGTGTCTGCTGCCACTGCAAGACCAGGGTGGACCTTCCTCTGCAATTATCACAAAAAAAAAAAGCTAAATTGCTCACTCCAATCACTCTCTCATCCGTCGATAAATTCTAATAACGTCTTTCTTCCTTTATTCTTGTTTACCGCCGCCGCACCACCACCTCCGCCTGTGGCCCCTGGTCCCGTCGATAACTAAAAACGTCGACGGCTGTTAATCCTGACAGTAAGCGCAGCTGCACCACCACCTCTCGCCTGCGGCCCCTTCTCTCCGTCGATAACTAAAACGTCGACGTCTAATATGACAGTAAGCGCAGCCGCACCACCACCTCCGCCTGCGGCCCCCTTCTCCGTCGATAACTAAAACGTCGACTTCTAATATGACAGTAAGCGCAGCCGCATCACCACCTCAGCCTGCGGCCGGTCCTATGCAACCTGTATCTTCTCCGCCCCCCACTGCCGCTTCGACACCACGTAAGTCAAAAGATTTTGTTGGCTTTGCACCATTAAAGTTTATATTTGACAAAATCAAAAAAGTTAAGGCGTTTAATGTAATTCAATGAGTGAATAACAGGACATTATGTATCTATTATATTTTATGATTTTATCAATTCACTATTTTTCATCAAAACTATTAATTCATATTCTTGTAATTGATCGATAAAACTATACATAAAAATGTGCATATGATTGATAAAATTCTACGGATTCCGTTAATAATTTTTAGCAGGAAAATTTTCTTGGGCAATGAATGACAGTACAATATATATATATATATACACTCATAAAGTGAAAGCCATCCGTGTAAAAACGGTATGGATTGTATAGTGAAAAAAAAATAACTTGAAATATGTGACTTGATGATCTTTTGGTTTGCTAAGTGACAGTTTTTTTTTTTTTTTTTTTTTGTCTGTACAACAAAGATTCAAGTGAATGACAGACAAATAAAGGTGTTTAAAAAATTCAAAATTTTAATTAATAAATAAAATCAAACTGAATTGAGCTTTATTTAACAAAATTGATTTTCTAGATGATTAATTAAACTAATTATAAACCAAAATTTTTTATTAAATTTTCATTTTTAGCTTTAGACAATTGTGGTTAACCGGGTTAAATAATTTCGAATAATTTTTGGCTTTTGCCTTTCACTCTTTGCATCTAGATAAAAAGCGCCGGCTATTTGTTATATTGACAAACTAATGGTCCAACAACTTAAAGGAAGAGGATTTCAAGATTTTATGTACTTTGCTGTTATTGGGATAAAATTAAGAATGTCATTATGTCGTTTTTTTTGCCTTATAGCCTATATCCTCCTTTCTTTTCTCTTATTTACTTTCAGACAGGCTTATGGTTTTTTTTTTCTCCAAAAAATAAAAAAAAAATTAAACCTACCACGATTTCTCACTTTTTGGTGCAAAATTACAAAATTAAAGCAAGTTTTCTGATGCATTGAACTTCTTGTCTCTTTATTTTGCTTGTCTAGATTGTTTACACTCGTTCTTTTGTGAAAGATATTATCATATCAAGCATTGTATCTCAAAGATCTGTTGAACGTAGAAAATTTCGTTAGTTTCATTTGGGTAACCAAAATCGAACTATTCAAATAAAAAAGTTTGAGCTTCAACTTTCGATTCTACAGAACTAAAACTTTCAATGTGGTTTATATTCTTAACTGAACCATCAAATAGCCCCTAACGACTCAAGTTTAGTTTCTGTTTTTGTTTCAATTAGTTGACTTGTTGGAAGAGTTTTTTAATTAGTATTATTTCTATAAACTTATGAATAAACTTTAAATTAAAAAATTTATATAGAACAAAAATCAGCACAATATTTTTTTATATAAATAAACTCAAAATTTTAATTTATTAAATAGACTATTAAAGTGAAATTTGGTACTATTACAATCATTGATTGTAAACTAAAATTATATATTTTTTAAGTATGAAAATAAATTTTTTATAAAAATAAAAGTAAAAATTTTGTACATTTATACAAATATAAAGTTTAAAATTTTTATAAAAGTTCTTTTTTTACAGAATGCAGCTCAAGAAAGAAATAAAGATGATGTCAAAATTCCCAAAGTAGTCATACTTGTGGCTGGTTGTGTCATTGCTGGTTTTGTCATGCTTTTCTGTGTACGCTACCGTCTCATAAGAAGACCAACAAGGATGAAGCATGATAGACTCCTAGAAGGGCAAGGTAATATTGAAGACTAGTAGAGCTGACGGGTTATAAAATTGCCATGTATGGTTATTTCAAAGACTCATGTTTTTACCTCTTTTTTATTTATTGCATTTTGTAGATGGAATTGAAATTACCAATGAGGAGTCCTTGCAATTTCCTTTGGGTAACTATTGAATCTGCCACAAAAAAAATTCTCTTCAGATAACAAGTTAGGGAGAGGTGGATTTGGTGAGGTTTACAAGGTAACTGTTAGAATTTGGGCCTCATCACCCAGTTTAAATTTTTGGGTTGAATGGTTACTTGACATGGCATATATAACTTATATCAAACATATTGTGTTGTATATATACCTTGTATCAAATATATTGTGTTGGCTCTAGAATTCTCAAGCTGAAAGTTAAATCTGGGAAAGAACTGATAAGTAACTGTGTGGAGAGAAAAAAACTGAAATCCTGGGGTTGGGCATTCTGAAACCCCTTTAAAAGCTCAACACTGATATTTATAGTAGATTGCAACTGAAAAACTTGTACATTGATTTCCTCATATCCATACATTTCAAACTAAAATCATGGTCTCCCATATTATTAGCTGTTACAAAATCTGCATCTAGCACTACTAACCTAGAGCAAAACTTCTCTGCTGGAATTCTGCTACCGCAATTCTGATTTCTGGTCCTTTTTCTGGTTTAAAACACAACCAGGTAGCAACTTTCATTTTCTTTTTTGTATGCTGGAAGCAAATGCAAGGAAGCCACATTCTTCAGCGCTCCTTATTTGGCTTCTTTGCTACAAAACCCTGCTAAAAATGTGAAATCTCTGCTTGTTCGTTTTCTTCAACAGTCATTCGTTCCTTTGTATTGCTTGCATCTAATAGCTTTTGCTCGATGTAAATATTACACTGTTGGATGTATGCAATCAAAAGTTTGATACTTGTGTACCAAAAGGTCGCACACTCACCTACCAAGCTCTTTTTGAAAAATGGTATCATAGCAAAATATTGGGCTCTGCCCAGATGGTAGAGCTTTGCTAATCATTTATGAAAGCCAATTATTAGGGTACACTTCCCAACGGCCAAGAAATTGCTGTAAAAAGGCTATCAAGAAGTTCTGCACAAGGTGCAGTAGAATTCAAGAATGAGGTCCTCTTAGTAGCCAAGCTTCAGCACAGAAATCTTGTCAGGCTGCTAGGGTTTTGCTTGGAAGGAGAAGAAAAGATACTGATTTATGAATATGTGCCCAACAGAAGCCTTGATGATTACTTTCTATTTGGTATGCTGGTCTTACTCCTTTAATACTATAACTAATAGTCTCTATCTTTGTAAATGCACTGATTGCAGTTGCTGAACATGAATCAGTTTCTTTCAAACTAAACAGAAATGTATGTTCCTAAATCCTGATCTGAGTGTTTGTTTTCACGACCATGTAGATCCGAGGATGCAAGTACATTTGGATTGGTCAACACGTCAAAAAATAATAGGAGGAATTGCTAGAGGAATTCTCTATCTTCACGAAGACTCCCGCCTTAGGATTATACATCGTGACCTTAAAGCTGGAAATATTTTGTTAGATGGAGATATGAATCCAAAAATATCAGATTTTGGAATGGCTAGGCTTTTCGGAGTTGATCAAACCGAAGGAAGCACAAATAGAATTGTGGGAACACAGTAAGTTTGCTGTCCCCTAATTGTTCTGCATAATTTAGATGAATATCACGGTATACTGAAACTAAGTTTAAAGGGAAGATCAAATCAATATTGTCGTCGTCGATCTTTCTTAATACTCCATTGCATTTTGTGAAGACAGTGCTCAATGTGGTATGCAGCTAACATTTGTAAATCTGCTATTGCACTAGGAAAACATATATTTTGTTTTCAATCTAACATTGTTCCACTTGTATCTGGTTTTAAGTGGTTACATCTCTCCAGAATATGCAAATTTTGGACACTTCTCTGTCAAGTCTGATGTGTACAGTTTTGGCGTCCTACTCCTTGAAATTGTTAGCGGAAAGAAGAACAGTTCGTTCTATAAGCCAGAAGACCCAGAAAACCTTGTGAGCTATGTGAGTGTCAAATTTTGTTCCGTTGGTTATCATCACTGTCAAATTGAGAATCAGAGTTACCTGCACAACAGGATTGATCATTCCTTGACTATATGTACAGGTCTGGAGGTTTTGGAGGGATGGGAGAGCATTAGAAGCATTCGATCCAAATTTGACAGTAATGCATTCAAAAAATGAGGTTGTTAGATGCATCCAAATAGGTTTATTATGTGTTCAAGAGGATTCAACCGAAAGACCCACAATGGCAACAGTTGTTCTCATGCTTAATAGCAACTCTATGGACTTGCCATTGCCTAAACGTCCGGCCTTTTTCATCCATGGTAGAGTAGAGCAGAGCAGGTCAACGAAGGGCTTGGAGTTGGATCAATATAAGGACCCCCTGTTTCTGTTGATGAAGGGCCAATTACTGTTGTGTGTCCTCGATAGTGGAAGCTAGTGAGTTTTCGCCAAAAAGTGTCGTGACACTGCGAAAAACATAATTACATTTTGCCAATTTGGCACCCTCATAAACTTGGAAACTCATCTCCTTTTTCTTTATTTTTCGGGTACACAGTTCCATGTTATTGACCTAATACCATAAGTCTGTACTTTGATCGTCAATAAAGCTGTCTGCTGCTGCCGATATTTTTATTTATGCTAAGTAAAGACTGGTGCATTTCAAAAGATGGTGAATTTGTAGCATACACCTATTCATCATAAAAAAAAGTCCGGTGCATGAAACAGTTTTTTTTTTAATTTTTTGTAAATATTATAATCTATTTTTAAAATTTAAATTTTTAAAATTTTAAAAAAAAAAATTTAAAATTTTTATTCGAAACAATCAGTATCATTTTCTATTGCTACAAAGCATGAAAAATGTCCATTTCAAGCAAAGATATACGTTGACGTTGAACTTGCACAGCCTAAACCGGTTTAAATTAGAAATGCTTAATAAGCCGTCATCCCAATATTCCCTGTGAATAAAAAATATTTCCTTCTGGTAGAAAGAGTGGAGGGCAGCTTGGCTGCAGTGCTTCCCTTCTCAGCAGAGAACACTGTAGCAGACAACAAGGCGTCATTTTAGCGCGCGCGGACACACACATCTGGATCATTCTCATGGCATTTGTCGGTCAAAAGCCGAAACATCAGTCTAAATTTTAACTTTACTATTCATATTCTAAAACCTACCCTAAGCAATGACCATCTACAAGAAACATGCTTTTTCGATTATGTGAAGGGCTTTAGGCCCAATGACACTTAATCAACAACAATTTTTGTGTGGTCGCTACACTCCTGCAATTTCGTGAAGTAATGACCATAGCCCATTGGAAGTGTTGAGACTTTATGAAATCTAATCCCTTAACCGTGACACCCTGACTGAACCATTGTGGGTACAGTTTTAGACATTGGAAGATCACCAAGCGTTGTGGTTTGGGGCTTAAAAGGTTTATTATCATCGTGCGAAAGGTCATGGATTCAAACTTTTGTTAAAACAATCAGTAGAACTAAACGTGTAGAGTATTATCCTTGCTTTGCTTTTTCTTTTTTTTTTTTTACAATAAAATAAAGTGATTATTTGCTTGTTTTTCATTGACTAGGACTTAAATTTTTATCAATCGCCCCATAGTGATGCACGAGCTCATGACCTTCTAGCAATTCAGGTGCCCATAACAGATCCTTATTATTTTCCATTATGCACAACCCAAACATTTTTCAGTTGAACTAGATTTGGATAATAAATATGATTGTTCTCTAGGGTGAAATACAAATAGAAAACAAACCGCTAGTGGCAATTGGCAAAGCGAAAGAGGAGCTTCAAGCAAACAGAAGAGCTGGATGACATGGAAATGGAATCGAAACTGTGCACTGGGTAACAAATGCACAGTTAGATTCTGGGACGATTTTGTTTTGTTTTATCCCAGTGACTATGGACTTTTTTCACTTTGAAACAGGCAATTGTCGGTAAGATGCATATATTTTCTGTTGAAAAAGAGCCTTTCTGTGCACATACATGTCTGCAAGTATGCTTAGCATTGTCGATAACCATAAGGAATATTCCGTCATTATTGTCGGAGTTTTTTTTTATTTTTGCTACAAAAGGCTAAAGGTTATTATAACACGAAGCCACTATAGAGTCAGAATTTTTGACAGTGGATGTAACAAAAAAATTAGAAAAAATTGAATTAAAGTAAAATAAAAATCTAGTAGGGCAAACAGAGGACATTTCTCCCTTCTCAACAATGTCACTTGTGTCCCTTTTATTGTGGATTGTCAACTGTTTCTTACCAATTCTATTTGCTACCTTTCATACAATTTGGGTGATGAAATACAGAGTAACGATCTGGGTGTACATGAACACGCAGTATATTCCAGCTTCAAGGAATTGATTAGGATTAATTATCCTCAAGGTTTTTTGTGCTTCTCAAACTGTTTTCCCTTTGATGGAGCTCTCTTTTTCACAACTGAGGGTGCAGTAACTTCTTCAAGCTTTCTGATTTGGATGGAGGCAGCTGCGGGCACACCACAGCTTAAAAAATTTATAAGAACTGAAACATACCTTCAAATCATTATATTTTCTACCCTTGGATAAGATGACAAGAAAATGGTGCTTAGACCCCTTTTCTCATCTTTCCTTCGAAACTATTTTGTCTAATACCACGAACAAGAGACAAAATGATGATAGGATGATGGTGACTAAACCATTCATTGATTTTGTTTTTATATGAAAAAGAAGTACAACAACAGACCCAACCAAAAAAAAATCAATACTTGTACACCAAGGGAATTTTGGAAGACATTACAGATTTCAAAATATCACCTTTTCTTTTCAGAAATGACTTCTATCAATTTAGCACCTAATTCAAATAAAAAAAAAATAAAATATGAAAATTGAAGCAAAAAGCTTGAACCCTCCATCCTTTAAACCTTAAATCCCAAAATGCTTTAACCTCCAGCTATTTAAGCATACACATAAATAAGAAAATAAAGCAAAACTTTCAGACTTCTCGGTATCCACTAATCTAAGAAACAGTACTGTATATAAGTTAAGATTCAAGACATCGTTTTTCGTCCATTTATTTAAGTCATCAAGCATGAGCTAAACATTTCATCAAAGCACAAGCTTCCAGGCTGAAAGAAAAAGCAAAAAAATATTAGACAGCCAGAGAAGATGCTTTAAAAGAAATGAAATTTGAAGTACCCATTAACAGAAGGAGCAGCGTTCAGTTTCGATGATTTGCAGCCAAAGTTTCTCTAACTCAGCAGGACGCCCAAGCTCCGGTAGCCGCAGGTGAAGATTGAGGATACGGTAAATGATCCCATCTCCGCTCGTAGCTTAGCCGCTGTGTTTGAAGAGCGGCAGAGGTGCGTTTTCAGCCGTTTACAACACAAGACACCTGATGGGGCTGGCCGGTTCTGCCGACGTGGCTGCATTCTGGACCTTTATTGGGCAAATCAGGCTGGCCCATTAGCCCAACTTTTTGACGGTTACAGTAGAGTGCACTTAGTCCTCCAACTAAAACTGAGAAGCCAGAAAGACAGATGGAGTGGTGGGTCTGTATGCCAAAAATTAACTTCATGCCCATCTCAACGGCTCCATTAGAAACTCCACTCTTCTGTGAGCTTTCACTCCTTTTCCTTTGTTCTTCTTTGTTTTCCTTTTCTGTATTGAGTCTAATGGCTTTGTGAGATTTTTACTCCTTTTCTTTTTGTTTTTCCTTTACGTTTCCCCTCTCTGTATTGAGTCTAATGGCTTTATGAATTCTGGGTAACTTTGGATTTGAACACTTTGTCGCTCATTGTACTTAATTGCTTGAGTTTTAGTGTTTCTTTCCATTTTCTTTTCCAATTATTATTGCTTTTTGAATATGCATACAGATAACTTGCCAGAGGTTTGGGCGAGAAGGGTATCATTGTTTTTTTTGGATGTTGAGCATCTTATCATGAATGGTATTTTTTTTTTTTTTTTTTTCCGTCTTCGCTGGTTACTGTTATGTTTGGTTTCTGAAGAAAGTGAAAAAATGAGGAAGGAGTGTACTTCATGTTGAATTTCTGATTTTGACAACTTCTTGTCATAAAGCAGTAACTTTTCTTGTTATTGTTCAATTTTTCAATTTTGAATTGCAATGTTATGTAGCTTTTCTATTTGAGTTTTTATTCTACATATACTGCCAGACCATTGTGATTCATGTACATGGTTGCCGTTATTATCCAATTCAATTCTCTGGGTTGGTTTTTGATGTTTATTTGATTTCCCGCCTATTTTGATAATTACAAGAGATTCTTCATTTGCTTCTGTCCAGATGATCGTTCTTTGCGTGAAGTTTTCAAGTTGATTGACCTGAATCACATTACAGGATCACAACAGAAGTAAGAAAATTAAATCACTTATTTATTTATTTATTTTCTTTTTTTATTTCAAATGTCACTTCTTGTAATTCATCCTTTCTGGAAACAGGTGATTGAAGATTTTGCTTACGAGAATGTTATTTATTTGGAGTTGAGAACCACTCCAAAGGTAATTAAATAAGCTACAGGTTTTGCTTTTATTCCTTGCCTTTGTCACTTAAAATTTTGACTTTTCATTGATGAAAATGTTTGTGTGACATATTATACAGAGGAACGATTCCATGGGAATGACTAAATGGTCCTACGTGGAAGCAGTGATGAAAGGTTTAGGGGCTGTTAGTTCTGTTGATGTAGATTTTGCTTATTATAATCTGGATGCTAGAACTTCTGCCAATTCAACAAGTAATATTTGTCATGGAACAACAAAGAGGAAGATATATGTCAGACTTCTTCTCAGCATTGACAGTCGTGAGATGACTGAAGCTGCAATGGAAACTGTATGGTAGTTCAAGGGGATTTTGTACAGCATAGCAGTTGCAAATTGTATGAGACTTTGATTTATCTCCTTCACTTTTAATAGGTTAAGCTGGCACTGGAGATTAGAGACTCTGGGGTAGTTGGTATTGACCTTTCTAGAAATCCTGTTGTGGGTGACTGGTACTTTCCTATCTGGCTATAGATTTTTTTAACCAACGAATAATGGTTATGCATAGAAATGAATTACAATCTCCAATCATCATCAGTGGATCTATTGCAGGGTCACATTTTTGCCGGCATTAAACTTTGCTCGGGAACAAGGTCTCTTTGTGACTCTTCACTGTGGAGAGGTTTGTTTGTTTTTTCCTATTTTTTGTCTGCCATTTGACAATATCTATAATTCCTTTTACTGTTGAAGCTACTTACTTGTTTATTTGGTGACTTAGTGATTGTAGTTACCCAGTCATGTGGAAATCCAAGCAATGCTAGAATTTTTGCCCCATAGAATTGGCCAGGAACAATGGAGAAAGTTAAAATCATCCAAAATTCCTGTATGATACCTTTGTTATTCCTTTCGTTGGCATTAAATGCACAGATGAATTATATCCACAAGATCCATGTTATGGAAGAGTTCCTGTAGGATACCCTTTGTTATTCCTTTCGTTGGCATTAAATGCATAGATGAATTATAATTTGTCATGAATCCACAAGATCCATGTTATTGAAGAGGCTACATTCTGATGATCTGTTGAATTACCTAATCAAACTCTTTTCACTCACAAGTTATTGGTCATTTTGTTTATGTCCACTAGACATTCTGAAGCTTTTGTGCTAAACATTTTCGAGCTTCTGTGTTTCGTGGGCTTTCTGAATATTTTGCAGAAATTAAAACAAAATATTTACTTTGACCTTTTTAAAGCTGATTATCTCTTTTTGTGTATTCTTTTTTGGAGGGCAGCATAGTTTTTTTATGTAATATGCAGCAAAGGCTTTGGATAGTTTTAGAAGCAACAGTGTTGGATAAATTGTTAATTTGCTAAAGTTTGTTTGTTTGTTTGTTGCTTTGGAAAATTTTTGCAGGTAGAAATCTGTTTGACAT
Source organism: Rhizophora mangle (assembly GCA_037832345.1). Lineage (NCBI taxonomy): Eukaryota > Viridiplantae > Streptophyta > Magnoliopsida > Malpighiales > Rhizophoraceae > Rhizophora > Rhizophora mangle. Next base: position 11,395 of record JBAPLJ010002069.1, on the reverse strand, counting down.
CCAACATCAGGACAGATACAATTTCTTCCATAGATATTCAACATTTTGGTTAGACTTCTGCTTCTATTTTATGTAATTGAAACTTCAGGATTCAGGGTCACCTTAGTATAGTTACTTTTTTGGTTATCACTTTTAACATCATGCATTGTGATGCAGTTGATCTTTACAATGCAAAACATCCCATGGTGTTGTGCACTGATGATTCCGGAGTTTCTCCACCATCCTATCTGATGAATACAAAATTGCTTCATCTGCATTTGGTGGGTGTAAGTTTGCTTCACGGTTGTTGTCATCGTACCAGCTGTTTTCCAAATAAATACAATTTTGGCTATTTTAACGTTGGATATTAGAAAATTCATTTTTCACTCTGAAATAAGAAAAAATAAAAAATAGTGGGGACGGAGACGGAGCTACCAATTGAGGAATTTAAAATTGAAATCTGTAACTCCTGCACTTATGCTGGTGAGATATTGATTAGATAATTCAAAAGTCTTGAGCTTCAATTGTTATTAAAGTATGTCTGACTCTTTATTGTTCCGTAAATTGTTGGTGACTATTACTAAATACAGAAAATTTGTCTGCCAGCACAATTTTCGTCCCTGCAAATACGACCTTGATTAAAACATTATAGGACTAGGAGATACGAAAATGGTGCATAAACCTCTTTTCTCATCTTTCCTTGACAAACCATTTTTTCAAAAGATGAGATGATAGGGGATGATGTTTGTTTTGGTCAAGACACCGTAACAAACTAATTCTGTAAATTTTCAGGAAGGGGCATTAGGGAAGGGAGTTCTAAGCTCGGACCCGTTTTCTGCCTGTTAACGGCATAACTATGCCGTGGCTGTCTCTTCACTTAAGTGAGTTAATCGGAAAGTTTCTTTTTGTTTTTCTTTTTTTTCTTTTCAGTCCAATCTTTTTCTCTCTCTTCTAAGGACATTGGATTGAAAATTCAAAAGCTTGACTTGTGAGACTTGGTCTTCCTGGCCGTCATATTGACCAACTTTTAGAAGCCTGTTTGGATGATATAATTTAGCGAGAATTATATGTTTTTGAACTAAAATTTGACCTCCAAAAAGGACCTCATTAGTTAAAGAGCTCTAAATTTCTTATGTTCAAATACTTATACATGCAGACCTTGTGTCGACTTCGTTTCGGGTTCTGGAAGCCGAACCTCTACAACTCCCCAGCTTCCTCTTCCGCGATTGCAGCGTTAGAAGTATTAGTAGTAGGTTTGACGGCCTTTTTTCTTTGCCTAAGCGACTAGCGGCCTTGAGGAGGTCGAGGTATTTGAAGTAGTGGGTATCGTGCCGTCTTTGATTCTCCTTTCCATTCGTGAAACTCTTTGATAGAGTTTCACTTGGGAAACTAGGTTTCCGAGAAAGAACTTGAAATTTATAAAAATGTTATATAGATCATAGCCAATAAAACTCATGACAAAAACAAATTACATGATTTTTTTTTTTTTAAAAATATATGTAGTCTACGCATCTTAAGTGCATATTCGTATAATACACTATCATAACTATTTGAACATTTTTTTTTTTTGTTGTCTCATGATGCACAAGCATAGCTAAGTAGGTGCTTAATGATTATGATAATATAATGGAGTCCGCATTTTGTGCATGATGAGTAAATATTGTTGGCACCTAAACTTGTTTTTTATTAATTAATATTTTTTTAGATAAATAAAAATTTAAAGTTTATTAGAAGTTTAAAATAGAGTGTCATCCTTGAAATAAGAAAAAATCATATATTAAAACTTTTTCATTAATATAAGTATATAAATTTGATAAATTGATGTTGGTGTGAATGAAAAAAAAAATATATATATGTCACCTCTTTGTCTCTTGTTCTCCTCCTCTCTTCTCTGTTTCTATGCCTATTTGTCTACCAATAAAAATCTAATAAAATTTTGGTATTAGAGCTAAAATAACAATGGTTTCAACTAGTTCCTTTCAATCACATGTGCCCAGATTAACCAAAGACAACTATGGAATGTAGAGTATCCAAATAAAGACTCTCTTAGGTTCACTTGATGTATAAGACCTTGTGGAGACTAGTTATACTGAAATCAAATGATGAGAATGAGGAGACGTTTAGAGAATTAAAGAAAAGAGAGTAGAAGGCATTATTCACTATTTATCAAAGAGTGGATGAAGCCATGTTTGAGTTGATTGTTCCAGTAAAGATGTCAAAAGAAGCTTGGAAGATATTGAGGAAAGTGTATGATGGAGTCAATAAAGTGAAGAAGATCTGCCTACAGTCTTTAAGATCTCAATTTGAAGCACTGTAACAAGGGAACTCAAAGATAATTTGTGATTATTTTTCACAAGTAATTTTTATTGTTCATGAGATGAGAAGAAATGACAAGGAGATGAAGGATGTTCAGGTTGTAAAGAAAATCTTACTGTCTCTGGACTCGAAGTTTGACTTTGTAGCTGTGGTAATTGAAGAATCAAAAGATTTAGAGATGATGATTACTAAAGAATTCTTGGGATCCTTGCAAACCTATGAACAAAGAATACAGAAGAAAAGTAAGGAGAAAACTTTGAAGCAAGCACTATAGACACAACATTCATTCAAGAAGAATGAATCATCCAGAGGGAGTTATCAACGAGGAAGATTTATTGCACAAAAAAGACAAGGTAGTTGAGGTTCTTACTCCAACGAGCAAACCAGCAACCACAATGAAAGAAATGAAACTGATCAAAAAAGGGTATGGTCGTGGAAGAAGTGGAGGTCGTAGTCGAGGCCGAGGTCGAGCTAGTGCACGTGGTAGAAATACTGGGGGAAAGTATGACAAATCTGCAATCTAATGTCGAATTTGCAAGAAGTTTGGTCATTATTCTTATGATTGCTGGTATAACACAAATAATGGAGGAGAGGAAGCAAATCTAGTCGACAAAGAAGAGGCTGATGAAGGGTTGATTTTGTTGATGACATATAATGAACTAAAACTACTTCAACCTGTTACATAGTTTCTTAACACAAGAGCCTCTAATCACATGTGTGGAAGAAAGGAAGTTTTCACTAAATTTGACCAAAGACAAATGGGCGACATCATTTTTTATGATCTCTCCAAAAGGTCTATTAAAGGGAAAAGTAACATCATTTTTGAACTCAAGAATGGAAGAAAACTTTGCATTTTAGATGTTTATTACGTGTCTGATATTAAAAGTAATCTTCTGAGTATTGAGTAATTGTTAGAGAGAGGATATCATATAATGATGAAGAATTTGACTCTTAATATTTGTAATAAAAATAATAATTTTATTATTATATATAAGAATGACTAAGAACAAGATATTTTCATTAAAACTAAGCATTAATAAGTCGAATTGTTTGAATTTTGGTACCACCATGGCAAAATGGTGTTTCAGAGAGGAAAAACTGAGTAATTCATAATATGATACGATATATGTTAAAAGAGAGAAATGTTTCGAAAGAATTTTGAAGAAATGATGTTGCTTGTCCTGTTTATCTATTAAATAGATTCTCGACAAATCACAAGGAGATTTCACGCCAGAGGAAGTTTGGAGTTTCAAAAGTTGATCATCTCAGAATTTTTTTGGGAGCATTACTTTTACAAAGGTACAAGAAGAAAAGCAAACAAAACTGAAAAATAAAAGCTAAAAGTGTATTTTTTTTTTTTTTGCTATAGCAAGAATTTCAAAGACTACAAGTTATACAATCCTATAACCCACAAGATCGTAATGTCAAAAGATATTGAGTTTGATGAGAAGCAGATATGAGATTAGAAAGAATAGTAACCAGCTTAAGCAAATCTCCTTTCGATGAAAAGTAGATGCAGAAGGAAGATACACCATCATCACCTCGTCAAGTCAAAATTCAGCCCAATAGTGATGATTCGAGCAGCTCAATTGTGAGGAAAACGAGGAGCATCCAAGACATATACATCTATAGCCAAGTTATCAATATTAATTTCAATGAAGAATTCAATAATATCACATGGATGGTTGGCTTGCTTGACCTGGGTTTTCAACGACTTTTAAGAAGCATTGAATTACAAAACCAACCTCCATATTAAGTAGCATATGGAGAAGAAAAAGCTGCAAATGCAAGACTAGAAGACCTCTTCATTTATCCAAAAAAAATAAAAAGCACTCCAATCACTCTCTCATTCTCATCAAATCCTCCATATTATTCCTTCTTCCTTTATTCTTCCTTACCTCAGTCTATTTCGTTGAAGCAGATTTTATATACAATATTTGTCCAAACACAACTACTTTCACAAGGAACGGCTCCTGTGGGGCTAACCTCAATAGCCTCCTTGCTTGGCTTTCCACCAACTTGTCCAGCTCCGAATACAACTACTACAGTGGATTCAGCATCCTGGACGCTGGATAGGGCCCAGTGTATGGCTTGTTTCTATGTCGTGGCGACGTTAGCAAAGACGTCTGCAAAAACTGTGTCGCGCAGGCCGCCCAAGACATTGTCCAAGCTCGTCCCTTGGCAAAAGTGGCCATCATATGGAACGATGACTGCTTCTTACGTTACTCGAACGAGTCCATGTTTAATGTCATGGAAACCAGCCTGCCGTATACATATTGAACCCCGGAAATGTGATGGAGCAGCCAGAGCGTTTCAACGATCTGATAACCAACAGAGAAAGAAGACTTCTTTGTAGTATTTGCGAACTGCATTGTTTATCTCCACAAACACTTAGAATAAGATTGCATAAGGTTCAGTTAAGTGATTTAATTTTTGACCCCAAAATGATCTAGAAGTGATTGAGAAACTTGGTGTTGTAATCAAATGTGATTGATTAGGGCATTCCATGTAGGCAGACCACCTCTTTAAAGAATAACTAAATTACAATTGAGGCACCCGAGATGTTTTTGTTAGAAATGAAGTGATCTATTTTAGAAAACCTATCAACATACAACAGCTCCTTGAAGAGTAATCAAACTATACTTAGAGTTGTACATTATGCACTTGTACAACTCGAAAATGTATAAGATCTTGATATTTTTTATGTATCATTTAATCCTAATAATTCTTATAATCGTGTTGAATATATGAAGAATCATGTCATATTGTCGGCCCAAACAGTTGGAAGACAAGAAAGAACTTACGGAGGAGGAAGATCCAAAGATCTACAAATAAAGTCAATAGCAGTACTTTCTTCTGAAACAAGTGTGTGTTCAACTCTTGCTGCACTACCTTGGGAGGGACGTGGAAGCAAGTGATTATACGCAAGGTAGGGAAACGAGATAAACCCGGAGTATTTCTCCCGCCGTGAGGGCATAGCTTGTCAGAGCCTAGCCCGGTAAGAAGAGTATAGCGCAGAAGTGAAGGAATTAATGAATTAGCAAGAAGGAAGGAATGAAGGAGAACAGAGCAGAGGAGGAAGAATTTTTAGAGAGAGAAATATAGAGAATTCATTTGTTGAAATTCAATACATTCAAACTGATCCTTCTCACCCTTTCTTTTCTAATTTAAATAAGCATTCAGAATTCTATCATAACAAATGTCCTTTGACTCAAAATAATTATCTATCACTAATCAATTATTTCTGTTAACGAAATTTTCAATAAAATTTAATATTTAAATTCAGATCTTTAATTGGTTGTGATCCTAACATAGCTATGTCGCGGCTGTCACATCACTTAAGTGATTTCATCGGCAAGTTTATTTCTATTTTTTTTTTTCTTATCGAGTCTCTTTTTTATTTTATAAGTATATTTGAAAGTTCTCGATTTGGAAATTTAAAAGCTTAACTCGTGAATCTTATCTTCTTGACCCTCATATTCACTTACATTTAGAAGCCCGAATGAATTACATAATTTAGAATGAATTATATGTTTTAGAACGAAAATTTAGTCTCTTCCCACGACTTAAATGGTTAGGAGTCAAGATGATTTTTTTCTAAAGGTGTAGGTCCATCTGCTTTTCTTGACTTGGTCTTCGATGACTTTGAGAAATATCGAATTACAAAACCGACCCGCATTAATATTGTATGGATTAAGTAGCATATAGAGAAGAAAAAGCTGCAACTGCAAGACCAACCTTCTTCCATTATCAAAAAATGCATTCCAATTACCATATCGTCCTTATCAAATCCTCCATATTATTCCTGCTTCCTTTATTCTTTCTTAACTCAAGCTATTTCGCTGAATCAGATCTTCATCTTCTTAGCCATGTTTGTGCAGAACTCACAAGCAACAGCCTCTACAAGGACAATCTCGCTAGTCTCCTCTTTTCCCTTTCCGACAACTCAACCAGCTCCAATGGATTCAAATTCAAAATCAAGGACGCTGGAAACCAAACCGACAAAGTGAATGGCTTGTTTCTATGTCGTGGCGACTTGAGTAACGACACTTGCAAACAATGCGTCCAGGAGGCCGTCCGATTTGCACATGAAGTTTGTCCTTCCGCAACAGGGGGCATAGTATGGTACGATGAATGCATGTTACATTTCTCGAACATATCCATGTTTTCTCTCATGCAAACCGAGCCTAGCTTTCCCACGTGGACCGTCGAACATTCGACGGAGCCAAAGCGTTTCGTCTCTCTGGTAACGACCACCTTGGGTCAGATGGCCACTCAGGCGGCCAATAATCCATCGGCAACTAAAAAGTTTGCAGCCAGAAAGGTGAATTTCACTCGGTCTGAAACCCTCTACACCGCCGTGCAGTGTACGCCGGACCTTTCTAGTTCCGACTGCGTTCTGTGTCTTCAGGCGGCTATCGCGCGGATTCCAGGTCAGAGCCCTGCGAGCGTCGGAAGAAGAGTCTATCTCCCAAGTTGTAATTTCCGGTATGAAAATTATTCATTTATTGATCCAAAAGCAATGGCCGCCGCCACGCCACCACGGGTTCCCGGTTCTCTGCAAACTGCTCCTGGGTCTCTCGGTCCCCCTTCTCCGCCCTCAGATCCGGCACAAGGTAAGTCTAAAGATTTTGTTGACTTTGCAGCTTTAAAGTTTACATCTGACAAAATCTAAAAATTATTTCCTCTAATTTCCTCTAATTCAATGGAGTGATATATATATATATATATATATATATATATAATTTTTAATTATATATATTTTTATTTTTTTATATTAACTATAAAAATCACTAATATATATTTAATAAAAATAATAAACAATTATTTATATTATAAGATTTTATCGATTCACTATTTTTCATTAATATTATCAATTCATATTCTTTAATTGACCGATAAAACAATACATAAAAATGTTTATATGAGCCGTAAAAATCTACGGTTACCTTTGCGTTAGTTTCTTTTTTTTTTTTTTTGGAAAACTTTCTTATGCAATGAATTTATGCACAAAAATTCTGACAGGAGAAACCTATTGAATGGTGAAGGTACCAAAGAAAAGAAAGATAGAAGTTTGGTGGTTTGTTTGCAATAAATTGAAATTCAGTGACCTAATTAAAATTAAATAATATGTTCAATGAAAACTTACATAGACAACAATTTTTGTCACTATTTAACTAATTAATTATTAAGCCATGATTGTAAGTACCAAACCAAACCAAACCCCTCAAAATGAATATATCATTTAAAGCGAATTGTGGGTGGTTGCTGAAAAACAAAACTATAGTTAATTTGTTAGTATATAAACACGTATAAAGTTCAAGCCATCCGTGTAAAACGGTATGGATTGTATGCTAGAAAAGTATGTGACTTGACCTTTTTTTGCTAAGCGACAATTAATTTTTTCGGACTGTGCGACGAAGAATCAAGTAAATAACGACAAATAAACATGCTTTAAAAATTTAAAATTTTAATTAACCGATAAAACTAAAGTGAATTGATTTTATGATTTACTAAATTGATTTTATAAATATTTAATTAAACTAATCATAAATCAAAATTTTTTGTTAAGTTTTCATTTCTAAAGTTTAGGTGTGATTAACCTAATAAAATAATTTTGACTTTTATCTTTCACTTTTTCACTTTGCGAATCCAGATAAAAAGCACTCGGCTATTAACAAACGAATGGTCCAACACCTTGAAGGAAGAGGATTTCAAGATTTTATGTACTTTTCTGTCATATTTGCTGTTTAATCGATAAAATTAAGAACGTCAGTTTGTCGGCTTATGCCTTACAGGGAGCTCTATCCTCATTTCTTTTCTCTGATGTAAGCTTTCTAGGTTTTTTTTTTTAAAAAAATTTAACTCAAAATGATTTCACTTTTCCTGATACAAAATTACAATTTAAAGCATGTTTTCTCGTGTATTGAACTTGTTCTGTCTTTATTTTGCTTATCTTGCTTGTTTACACTTATTCTTTTGTAAAAGATATTATTGCATTAAGTATTATATCACGAAGGTCTGTTGAATGTAGAAAATCAAAGAGTAAATTGTGAATTTCGGTCATTTTCACTTAGTAACCAAAATCGAACTATCAAAATAAAAAGTTTGGTTTCAATTTTCAATTTTATAAAACTAAAACTTTCAATTTAGTTTATATTATACTGATTCAATTCGACTAATAGCTTTAATGATAAGACAGATGTCATCTATATAATTTGAGATGTTAGTTTATAATTTTACTTCAATTAATTGGTAGAATTTTTTAATTAATATTTTTTTTATAAACTTATAATTAAATTTTAAATAAAAAAATTTATATAAAATAAAAATTATTATAAAATTTTTTTTATAAATAAATTTTAAATTTTAATTTATTAAATAGAGTATTAATATAAAAAATAATATAATTATAATTATTTAATTATTAATTAAAAATTATATATTTTATTTTAAAAAAATTTATTTTATAAAATTAAAAATAATATTTATTATACTTATAACAATATAAAATTTAAATAGAGATTAAAATTAAAGACTTTTTTTTTATTTTTTTTACCTGTGAATGCAGCTAAAGCAAGTTTTCCCACAAAAGTCATCGTTTCTGCGGTCGCTGGTTGTGTCATTGCTGGTTTTGTGACGCTTTTCTGCATAGGCTACCGTCGTCTCATAAGAAGATCAGCAAGAAGGAAGTACGGTAGTGTCCCAGAAGGGCAAGGTAATATTGAAGACTTGTAGAGCTGACGGGATATCAAATTGCCATTTATGGTTAATTCAAGCCCTTGTGTTTTTACTTCTTTTTAATATTGCATTTTGTAGATGGAAGCGAAATTACCACTGTGGAGTCCTTGCACTTTGGTTTCGTAACCATCAAATCTGCCACAAACAATTTCTCCGCAGATAACAAGTTAGGGAGAGGCGGATTTGGTGAGGTTTATAAGGTAACTGTTAGAATTTGGGTCGCACCACAGCTTTTAATTTTTGAATTGAATGATTACTTGAGATGACATATATAACTTATATCAAAGATATTGTATTTTGTATATATAACTTACATCAAATATATTGTGCTGTCTCTAGAAGTATCAAATTGAAAGTTAGATCTGGTAAAGAACTGAGGAGAAAAAGACCCTAAGGTTGGGCATGCCGAAACCCCCTAAAAATTCATGAGCTACTGATATTTAATAGATTACAACTGAAAAATTTGCACATTGCTTTCCTAATATCCATACAATTCAAACTAAAATCATGGTCTCCCATATTATTAGCTGTTGCAAAATCTGCATCTAGCGCTACTAACCTAAAGCAAAACTTCTCAGCTGGAATTCTGCTACCGTGATTCCGATTTTTGGTCCTTTTCTGGTTTAAACATAACGGGGTAGCAACTTTCATTTTCTTGTTTGTTTGCTGGAAGCAACTGCAAGGAAGCCACATTCTTCAGCGCTCCTTATTTGGCTTCTTTGCTACAAAACCTCTGCTAAAAACGTGAAATCTCTGCTTATTCATTTTCTTCAACAGTCATTCCTTCCCTTGTATTGCTTGCATCTAACAGCTTTTGTTTGATACTTGTGTACCAAAAGGTCGCACACTCACCTACCAAGCTCTTTTTGAAAAATGGTATCATAGCAAAATATTGAGCTCTGCCCAGATGGTAGAGCTTTGCTAATCATTTATGAAAGCCAATTATCAGGGTACACTTCCCCACGGCCAAGAAATTGCTGTAAAAAGGCTATCAAGAAGTTCTGCACAAGGTGCAGTAGAATTCAAGAATGAGGTCCTCTTAGTAGCCAAGCTTCAGCACAGAAATCTTGTCAAGCTGCTAGGGTTTGCTTGGAAGGAGAAGAAAAAAGATACTGATTTATGAATATGTGCCCAACAGAAGCCTTGATTACTTTCTATTTGGTATGCTGGTCTTACTCCTTTAATACTATAACTACTAGTCTATCTTTGTAAATGCACTGATTGCAGTTGCTGAACATGAATCAGTTTTCTTTCAAACTAAACAGAAATGTATGTTCCTAAATCCTGATCTGAGTGTTTGTTTTCACGACCATGTAGATCCGAGGATGCAAGTACATTTGGATTGGTCAACACGTCAAAAAATAATAGGAGGAATTGCTAGAGGAATTCTCTATCTTCACGAAGACTCCCGCCTTAGGATTATACATCGTGACCTTAAAGCTGGAAATATTTTGTTAGATGGAGATATGAATCCAAAAATATCAGATTTTGGAATGGCTAGGCTTTTCGGAGTTGATCAAACTCAAGGAAGCACAAATAGAATTTGTGGGAACATAGTAAGTTTGCTGTCCCTATTTGTTCTGCATAATTTAGATGAATATCATGGTATACTGAAACTAAGTTTGAGGGGAAGATCATATCAATATTGTCCTCGCTCTTCCTTAATACTCCATTGCATTTTGTCAAGGCAGTGCTCAATGTGGTATGCAGCTAACATTTGTAAATCTGCTATTGCACTAGGAAAACATATATTTTGTTTTCAATCTAACATTGTTCCACTTGTATCTGGTTTTAAGTGGTTACATCTCTCCAATATCGCAATTTTGAATTTGCTTTACTTTTGTTTTTTTTTAACAATCAAATAAAGTCGGTTATTTTGCTTGGACTCCATTGACTAGGACTTCGCGATTTTATCAATCCGCCCATTTAGTGATGCATGAGCTCATTACTTTCTAGTCAATTCAAGCTACCTTCAACAACATATCTTATATATGCTTCCATTATGCACAACCCAAACATTTATTCAGTTAGAACTAGGTTTGAGACCATTAATTTTGATTTTTCGCTAGGGTGAAATCCAGACCGTTAGAGGAGTTCAAACTAACAGAAGGGACTGGATGATGTGAAAATGGATTCGAAAACCGTGCACTGAGGTAACAAATGCAATGTTTTAGATCTCCGTGACAATTTTGTTTTCGTTTTGTCCCAGTGATTATGGTACCACCTTGAAGCCGGCTCATTGCCACGTCGACTTATAATTGTACGTAACATCTTATATGCATATCATTTTCTTTTTTTTTTATTATGTTGAACACAGCGCTTTCCGCGTGCACATACAAATAGGCAATAAAGGTTGAAA
>JBAPLJ010002068.1:0-125159 GCA_037832345.1 Rhizophora mangle | reverse complement strand
GAAAGTTAAAATCATCCAAAATTCCTGTACGATACCCTTTGTTATTCCTTTCGTTGGCATTAAATGCACAGATGAATTATAACTTCTCATGAATCCCACGAGATCCATGCTATTGAAAAGGCTACATTCTGATGATCTGTTGAATTATCTAATCAAACTCTTTTCACCCACAAGTTATTGGTCACTTTGTTTATGTCTGCTAGACATTCTGAAACTTTTCTGCTAAACATTTTTGAGCTTCTGTGCTTCATCAGCCTTCTGAATATTTTGCAGAAAATAAAACTAAATATTTACTTTGACATTTTTAAAGCAGATTATCTCTTTTTGTATATTCCTTGTTGGAGGGCAGCATAGTTTTTGCAGCAAAGGCTTTGGATAGTCCGGAATCAACAGTGTTGGATAAATTGTTAGCTTGCTAAAGTTTGTTTGTTTGTTGCTCTGGAAAATTTTTGCAGGTAGAGATCTGTTTGACATCCAACATCAGGACTGATACAATTTCTTCCGTAGATATTCACCATTTTGGTTAGACTTCTGCTTCTATTTTATGCAATTGAAACTTAAGGATTTGGGGTCACCTTAGTATAGTTTCTTTTTCGTTATCATTTCTAACATTCTGCATCATGATGCAGTTGATCTTTAGAATACAAAACATCCTCTGGTGTTGTGCACTGATGATTCTGGAGTTTTGTCCACCAGCCTATCTAATGAATACATCATTGCTTCACCTGCATTTGGTGGGTGTAAGTTGGATACTGTGACTAACTAGCTCAAAACAATCATCACTGACCATGCATTTTATTACTTAGGTCTTGGAAAGAAGGAAATGTTTGAGCTTGCAAGAAATGCAGTCAAGTTTATATTTGCTGATGGTAAGGTTAAGCAGGATTTGACCTGTAATTCAGCTGCAATGTGATCCTTGAAATAAGAAAAGTCATGCATTGAAACTTTCCAATGATATAAGTATGTAATAGGATAAATTGATGTTGGTGTGAATGAAAAAGAAAAAAAAAATTGTCACCTTTTTGTCTCTTCGTTTCCTCCTCTCTCCTCTATTCCTATGTCTGTTTGTCTACCAAAAAATATCCAATAAAATTTTGGTATTAGAGCTAAAACAACAATGGTTTCGACTAATTCCTTTCAATCACATGTGCCCAAATTAACCAAAAACAACTATGGAATGTGAAGTATCCAAATGGGGGCTCTCTTGGGTTTACTTGATGTATGAGACCTTGTGGAGACTGGTTATACCAAATCAGATGAGGAGGATGAGGAAACGTTTAGAGAACTAAAGAAAAAAGAGAAGAAGGCATTATTCACGATTTATCAAGGAGTGGATGAAGCCACGTTCGAGTTAATAGCTCCAGCAAAGACGTTAAAAGAAGTTTGGAAGATATTGAAGAAAGTGTATGATGGAATCGATAAAGTGAAGAAGATTCGCCTATAGTCTTTGAGAGCTTAATTTGAAGCACTACAACAAGGGAACTCAGAGACAATTTCTTATTATTTTTCTCAGGTAATTTCTATTGTTCTTTAGATGAGAAGAAATGGTGAGGAGATAAAGGATGTTCGGGTTGTAAAGAAAATCTTGCGATCTCTGGACTCGAAGTTTGACTTTGTAGTTGTGGCGATTGAAGAATCAAAAGATCTAGAGATGATGATTGCTGAAGAACTCCTAGGATCCTTGCAAACCTATGAACAAAGAATACAGAAAAAAGAGAGAGGAGAAAAACTTTGGAGCAAGCACTACAGACACAACTTTCATTCAAGAAGAATGAATCATCTAGAAAGGGTTATCAACGAGGAAGATTTACCGCACAAAGAGGACGAGGTAGCTGAGGTTCTTACTCCAACGAGCAAACCAACAACCACAATGATAGAAAGGAAATTGATCAAAAAGGGTATAGTTGTGGAAGAAGTGGAGGTCATAGTCGAGGCAGAGGTCGAGGTAGTGGATGTGGTAGAAATACTGGGGGAAAGTATGACAAATCTACAATCTAATGTCAAATTTGCAAGAAGTTTGACCATTATTCTTATGATTGTTGGTATAACACAGATAATGGAGGAGAAGAAGCAAATTTAGTCGACAAAGAAGCTGATGAATGGCCGATTTTGTTGATGGCATACAATGAACTAAAACCACTTCAATCTGTTATATAGTTTCTCGACACAAGAGCCTTCAATCACATGTGTAGAAGAAAGGAAGTTTTCACTAAACTTGACCAAAAACAAATGGGCAACATCACTTTCAGTGATCTTGTTAAAGGGAAAGGTGATGTCATTTTTGAACTCCATAATGTAAGAAAACTTTTGTATTTCAGATGTTTTATTACGTGTCTGATATTAAAAGTAATTTTCTGAGTATTGGGTAATTGTTGAAGAGAGAATATTGTATAACGTTAAAAAATTTGGCTCTTAGTATTTGTGATAAGAATAATAATCTTATTACTCATTGGAGAATGGCCAAGAACAGGATGTTTCCACTAAAATTAGGCGTTAATGAGTCGAACTGTTTGAAGGCAACTACTCCAAACAACTCTACTCTTTAGCATCTTTGTTATGGACATTTGAATTTTGAGGCGTTGAAGTTGTTGGAAAAGAAAAAAAATGGTGATAAGATTGTCAAAGATTAAAGCCCCTAGCAATTTGTGTGAAGTTTGTATTGTGAGAAAACAGCAACGGAAGCCTTTTAAGAAGTATAAATATAGAAGAGCGTCATTATGCCTTAAGCTAGTACATTTAGATGTCTATGAACTCATCAAGCTTGTCTCTATTGGAGGTAATCGGTATTTCTTGACATTTACGGATGATTATAGTGGAAAAACATGAGTTTACATACTGAAGAAGAAGAAGGAAGTCTGCCAAATTTAAAGAATTTAAGAGTCTTATTGAAAAGCAAAATGACAGCCAAATAAAATGTTTACAGACTGATCGTGGAGGTAAGTACACATAGTAGGAGTTTGAGATTTTTTGCAAGGAGAATGGGATCATTCACCAATTCACGATAGCTCAAACACCACAGCAAAAAGGTTTTTCAGAGAGGAAAAACTGAATAATTATTAATATGGTACAATGTATGTTAAAAAAGAGAAATGTTCCAGTGAAATTTTGGGGAGATGTTGTTGCTTGTTTTGTTTATCTATTAAATAGGTTCCCAACAAAGCGCAACAGAGATTTCACACCAGAGGAAGTCTAAAGTTCGCGTAAGTTGAAAGTCAATCATCTCAAAATTTTTGGGTGCGTTGCTTTTGCAAAGGTACAAGAAGAAAAACATACAAAGTTGGAAGATAAAAGCCAAAAGTGTATTTTTTATTTTGCTATGACAAGAATTCTAGAGGCTACAAACTGTACAATCCCATAACTCGCAAGATCGTGATGTCAAAAGATGTTGAGTTTGATGAGGAGTAGATATGGGATTGGAAGAATAGTAACCAGTTTAAGCAAATTTCTTTCGATGAAGAGCAGATGCAGAAGGAAGACACATCAGAAGCATCATCACCTCGTCAAGTCAGAATTCGGCCCGATAATGATGATTTGAGCATCTTAATTATGAGGAAAAGGAGGAGCATCCAAGACATATACAACTCTAACCAAGTTGTTGATATTAATTTCAATGAAGAATTCAATAATATGTGTCTCTCTTTGTGGGATTTGATCCATTAATGTATGAAGAAGCTTCCAAGGAGACAAAGTGGAGGAAGGCAATGGAGAAAGAGATTCATGCTATAAATAAAAACGATACATGGGAGCTCACTTCTCTTTTAGAAGGATACAAAGCTATTGAAGTCAAATGGGTGTATAAGACAAAAAGAAATGCAAAAAGTGAAGTGAAGAGGCATAAAGCAAGGTTAGTCATGAAAAGATACAAGCAGAAATATGGGGTTGACTACGAAGAAATCTTTGCACAGGTAGCTCAACTTGAAACGGTGAGGCTACTCATCTTTTTTGCAGCTCAAAGAAGATGGAAGATGTACCAAATGGACGTGAAATTGGCGTTCTTGAAAGGGAATCTTGAAGAAGATGTCTATGTCAAGCAACCATTAGGCTTTATCTGTGATGGCCAAAAGGAAAGGTTTACAAGTTGAAGAAAGTGCTCTAAGGGCTCAAGCAAGCTCCAAGAGCCTGAAGTTCCAAAATTGATGGGTATTTTATTTGAGAAGGATTTACGAAGTATTCATATGAGCACTCACTATATATGAAGACAAATTCTAATGAAAATATTTTTCTAGTGTGTTTATATGTAGATAATTTAATTTTTACAAGCAACAATAACTTCATGATTTGAGAATTCAAACAATCAATGGAGAAAGAATTCGATATGACAAACTTGGGTCTATTAATATATTTCTTAGGCATCAAAGTACAACAAGATGAAGAAGGAATTGTAGTTTCACAGGAAAGTTATACCAAGGAGATCCTGAAGAAGTTTTCAATGGAGGATTGTCAGCCTGTGGACACACCAATAGAGTGCAGCATTAAATTGATGAAGGAAGGAGAAGGGAAGCTAGTGAACCCAACATATTACAAAAGTCTCATGGGTTGTCTGAGGTACTTAACTTGTACAATATCCAATATACTTTTTGGAGTTGGCTTGGTGAGCAAGTATATGGAAACTCTGAAGACTTCCCACTTGAAGGCAGCCAAGAGAATCTTGAGATATCTTAAAAGGACAATTGATTATGGGTTTTTATATTCATCTAAAGGAGGTATGAAATTGGTTGGATTTAGTGATAGTGACTGGGTTGGAAACTATAATGATCGTAGGAGTACTACAGGGTTTGTGTTTTATCTTGGTAATGCTACATTCACTTAGTCTTCCAAGAAGTAATCTATTATTACTTTATCTACTTGTGAGGCAGAGTACATTGTTGCAGCTTCTTGTGTTTGTCATGCTATTTGGTTAAAGAGATTATTTCGAGAATTGAAGTTCCAGTAAAAAGACAGAATGAAGATTTATGTGGATAATAAGTCAGCGATTGCTTTGCCTAAGAATTCGGTTCATTATGAGTGTTAAAAGCATATTGATACTCGTTTTCACTTCATACAAGAACAAATTAAGGTAAAAGAAGTCAAGTTGTTGCATGTGAACTCAAGCGACCAAGTTACTGATATATTTACGAAAGCTTTGAAAGTTGAAGTTTTTCAGCATTTAAGGAGGCAACTTGGAGTTCAAGATCGAGGAGAAACAAGTTTAGAGGGAACAAATGTTGACATATAAACTTATTTTTATTAATTAATATTTTTAAATAAGTAAAAATTTAAAATTTATTCAAAGTCTAAAATTGAGTATGATCCTTGAAATAAGAAAAATTATGCATTAAAACTTTTCATTCATATAAATATAAAGTATATAATTCGATAAATTAATCTTGGTGTGAATAAAAAAAAAAAAAATTGTCACCTCTTTGTCTCTTCGTCTCCTCTTCTCTCCTCTATTCCTATGTCTGTTCGTCTACCAAAAAAAATCTAACAAATATAATATCACATGGATGGTTGGTTTGCTTACCTGGGTTTTTGACAACTTTTAAGAAGCATTGAATGACAAAACCAACCTCGATATTAAGTAAAATATGGAGAAGAAAATGCTACAACTGCAAGACCAGAAGACCTCTTCATTTATCAAAAAAATAAAAAATAAAAAGCACTCCAATCACTCTCTCATTCTCATCAAATCCTCCATATTATTCCTTCTTCCTTTATTCTTCCGTACCTCAGGCTATTTCAGTAAAGCAGATTTTATATACAATATTTGTCCAAAAACAACTACTTTCACAAGGAAACAGCTCCAATGGGATAACCTCAATAGCCTCTTTGCTTGGCTTTCCACCAACTTGTCCGGCTCCGAATACAACTACTACAGTGGATTGCACATCCTGGACACTGGATATGGTACAGTTTATGGCTTGTTTCTATGTCGTGGCGACGTTAGCAAAGACGTCTGCAAAAACTGTGTCGTGCGGGCCGCCCAAGATATAGTCCAAGCTCGTCCTTTGGCAAAAGTGGCCATCAAATGGAACGATAACTGCTTCTTACGTTACTCGAACGAGTCCATGTTTAATGTCATGGAAACCAGCCTGCCGTATACATATTGAACCCCGGAAATATGATGGAGCAGCCAGAGCGTTTCAACGATCTGATAACCAACAGAGAAAGAAGACTTCTTTATAATATTTGCGAACTGCATTGTTATAGATTAACTTTGCTTGAAGTCAAACAAAGTCTTATTGCTTTGTCTTATCTCCACAAACGCTTAGAATAACATTGCATAAAGTCCTATTAAGTGATTTAGTTTGACCCCAAAATGATCTAGAAGAGATTGAGAAACTTGGTGTTGTAATCAAAAGTGATGGATTAGGGCATTCCATGTAGGCAGACCACCTCTTTAAAGAATAACTAAATTACAATTGAGGCATCAGAGATGTTTTTGCAAAAAATGAAGTGATCTATTTTACAAAACCTGTCAACATACAACAGCTCCTTGAAGAGTAATCAAACTATACTTAGAGTTGTACATTATGCACTTGTACAACTTGAAATTGTATAAGATATAAAACATGATATTTTTTATGTATAATTTCATCCTAATAATCCTTATAATCGTGTTGAGAATACGAAGAATCAAGTCATATTGTCGGTCCAAACAGTTGGATGACAAGAAAGAACTTACGGAGGAGGAAGATCTGAAGATCTACAAATAAAGTCAAGAGCAGTACTTTCTTCTGAAACAAGTGTGTGTTCAACTCTTGGTGCACTACCTTGAGAGGGACGTGGAAGCAAGTGATTATACGCAAGGTAGGGAAACGAGATAAACCCGGAGTATTTCTCCCGCTGTGAGGGCATAGCTTGTCAGAGCCTAGCCCGGTAAGAAGAGTATAGCGCAGAAGTGAAAGGAATTAATGAATTAGCAAGAAGGAAGGAATGAAGGAGAACAGAGCAGAGGAGGAAGAATTTTTAGAGAGAGAAATATAGAGAATTCATTTGTTGAAATTCAATACATTCAAACTGATCCTTCTCACCCTTTCTTTTCTAATTTAAATAAGCATTCAGAATTCTACCATAACAAATGTCCTTTGGCTCAAAATAATTATCTATCACTAATCAATTATTTCTGTTAACGAAATTTCCAATAGAATTTAATATTCAAATTCAGTGATTGGATCTTTAATTGGTTGTGATCCTAACATAGCTATGTCGCGGCTGTCACATCACTTAAGTGATTTCATCGGCAAGTTCATTTCTTTTTTTTTTTCTTATCGAGTCTCTTTTTTATTTTATAAGTACATTTGAAAGTTCTCGATTTGGAAATTTAAAAGCTTTAACTCGTGAATCTTATCTTCTTGACCCTCATATTCACTTACATTTAGAAGCCCGAATGAATTACATAATTTAGAATGAATTATATGTTTTAGAACGAAAATTTAGTCTCTAAAGAGGACTTAAATGGTTAGGAGTCAAGATGATTTTTTTTCTAAAGGTGTAGGTCCATCTGCTTTTCTTGACTTGGTCTTCGATGACTTTGAGAAATATCGAATTACAAAACCGACCCGCATTAATATTGTATGGACTAAGTAGCATATAGAGAAGAAAAAGCTGCAACTGCAAGACCAGAAGACCTTCTTCAATTATCAAAAAATGCATTCCAATTACCATATCATCCTTATCAAATCCTCCATATTATTCCTGCTTCCTTTATTCTTTCTTAACTCAAGCTATTTCGCTGAATCAGATTTTCTTCTTCTTAAATATGTTTGTGCAGACTTCACAAACAACAGCCTCTTCGAGGACAATCTCGATAGTCTCCTCTTTTCCCTTTCCGACAACTCAACCAGCTCCAATGGATTCAAAATCAAGGACGCTGGAAACCAAACCGACAAAGTGTATGGCTTGTTTCTATGTCGTGGCGACTTGAGTAACGACACTTGCAAACAATGCGTCCAGGAGGCCGTCCGAGTTGCACAAGAACTCAGACAAGAAGTTTGTCGTTCCGCAAAAGGGTGCATAGTATGGTTCGATGAATGCATCTTACGTTACTCGAACAACTCCATGTTTTCTGTCATGGAAACTGAGCCTAGCTTTGCCATGTGGAACGTCGAAAATTCGACGGAGCCAAAGCGTTTCGTCTCTCTGGTAACGACCACCTTGGGTCAGATGGCCACTCAGGCGGCCAATAATCCGTCGGCAACTAAAAAGTTTGCAGCCAGAAAGGTGAATTTCACTCGGTCTGCATGGATCAAAACAGCTTGCACCTAGTTCCAAATATGAACCTAAAACTTATGTTCTTCAAACTTTCACAAACCACAATAATTGCCTTCAAAAATTATCTTCCAACAAAGGTCCTACTTTCATAGACACAAAGAATATTCAAATTATTCTTAAAACTACACAGAACTCGGGATATTTGATACAACACCACCTGATCCTTTTCTTTTTTCTCTCTTTCTTTCCCTTATTAGCAAAGAAGAATATACTCACGCTACAATAAAGGAATATGAAGATGATGATAATACTGCATGGATCAAAACAGCTTGCACCTAGTTACAACATCATAGAAGGTGCAATTTTACTCAAGTTCACAAAATATTGAATCATGAAAACTGACTTGCAAAATGTCCCTCATTACAATTTGGTATTTGAATCAATCTAAGCTAGTAAAAAGTCACAAACCAGTTATAACTACAAAATGGTAGAATGCAAACTGACACACGCAATTTGATAGGAAAAAATCAGAAGACAACCACAAATTTCACCTAAAGGACCTTAGTATATGGTCTAAACCATCAGACATTAAAACACACACACAAACACACATATGCACACACACAGAGATATAGAGGAGAATACAATGTCTGCAGTTGAATGTTCCAGCTGGCGCAAGTACTTTGGATTGACATGTATGCCATGAGTAGGTCTAATTGACTCAGAAGCCCTCAAGGAATTCAAGCCTGATGACTGTGGAGAGAGCTGCAGTTCAGTCTCAATCTTGCGAAGCAAAGAAAGCGGAAACACTGTTGACCATGTGCCAAAGAGATGGCGCATTGAAGGATACATGCTAGGGTGGACTTGTCTGTATGCCTCACAAAAAAATTGATTGGCTAAAAAAATGTGTAATACTCTAATTCATTCAACTCAGGCGAACGAGAAGAGAAGTATTTAACATATTCTCGGCCGATATTTTTGACAGTACTATCTAAAAGATACAATGAAGGCAGCTTTTTATCGACCGAGACCTATGACAATAAAGATAACCCAAAAAAGTAAATTCATTTAGCTTCCCGAACACAATATTTTTTTCAAAAAAATCCAAGCTTTTCTTCATGGAAATTCAAAAAAAAAAAAAAAAAAAAAGTCAATAAACCCAAGAGTGATACGTGCAAAAACCCTAAAGCAACAAAAACAACCAAACAATCAAAATCTTTTGATAATGTCTACCCCTAATAATCTGAGTCTGTCATTTGGCTCAGGAAGTACAGTCATGGGTTAGTGTAAACTCTTTTTTTTTTTTTTTTTTGACAGGTAGTGTAGACTTTAAAAGGCTGAGAAACAATATGATCGATTGAACACACAGAATGGAGCATATAAAGCCAAAATGAATTATGATATAAAAGGTTGTTGATCCAAATGTTACAAAGAATGGGACATATTGGGCCAAAATGAACTGTGATACACAAGGTTGTTAATGCACTCACCAAGGAAAGTGGCCCTACTAACTTGGTTATGCATGCCACCACCAAAATCCAGTCTATTCAACACAATATTTTTTGCCCAGTTCAATCTTCTCTTACAAGTCTACTTGCCTCTACAAGAGAATGTGTCATGATTTATGAAGCCCCTCAAACCTTTTTGTCTATGAATTAAGCTTTTTCCAGAGAAAATCCGCTTCTCCATTCTACATCCCATTTCCAGGAAAAATAATTTCCTAGCAACATGCTAAATCAGCTCCAGCAGAAACACCTTGTAGTAGATGAATGGTAGATAGGCTTCAGCTTTTTCTGAGGGAAAGCTCCAGTTATTAATTGATCCCAACTCTTCAGCACCTTTTTAAGCTATTCTGGATCTCCACCAAGGAGATCTAGCCTCATAAATGTGCTTGCCATTGTCCCAAGAAATTTGGTATGCCTGAAGACCAATAGCAACACCTGGTTCCTTTCCATGCCGTGCAACCCACTCAGTAATAGCAGTTTCTTTGGCATCCTCATTAGGATATTGCTTTCTGTATTTACCAAATGGATTTATCCCAGGAGTGGTCATTTCTGCAATTGCAGCTGTCATGTACATTGAGTCACCCACTAGTGGTGCACCCACATGCAGCCAGCTGAGCTCGGATCTGTGGATAGAGTAGATTATTGCCAGAGTTAACAATTGTATATGTTTGCCTTATTATAGTGATGGAAAAGCCAAACTTCCCTCTCTACATCATTCTCTTGACAATGATTGCTGTTAACAAACAAATTGGAGCGCCACAGGTCCCCGTCAATTACTGGGACCCACAACAAACAAAGCTTTTCAGTTTCTCAAGTAATCCTTGTCAATTTGTCCGAGTTGGAAATTGAAAATCCAAGCAAGTTTCAATCATATTGGAAACCTTTTGACTAGAATTGGATATCCTCTGTAAGCTTATCAGCCATAACTGTGGCTTTGTGAAGGACTTAATCCTAACGGCTGCTACTTATGTCCTTCACAATCAAGGAGCAGCTTTAACTACCTAGTGGTGGTTAATTAAGAAAAGCTTGTTTTAAGGAAACTCACTAAACAATTTATCTTCTTACCACACTGGATCAGAGAATCACTATCCCAAACACATATGACCAGGCCATTGCTTATGACCGCAGATACAAAATTAATAAGTTAATGAAAACAGGAAGCAACTACGACATAACACAGAGGAAATACGGAATAGTTATTTTGATATAAGGAAATAAGGGAATATTAGATAACCTGATGAGTCCGACCAGTCAAGAGGTTGATCTTACACTCATATGCATGATACTTTGATGGCCAACCACAATCTTCAAAACAATATCTCTCTTCAGTTGCTGCATTTGGCCAAGGAACCTCCTTGCATTCAATAACCTCAAGTTGACACAAATGCCACCCTTCTATAAAATCTGCAAGTATAATCATCTTTTATTCAATAATATGCAATAAAACAAATAAGCCTAAAAGTTCTTGTCTAAATGCAATCAGTAGCACCACCATCAGTATGAAAATGATACTGCACTACCATCACTTAGAGATGAAAATCAACCAAAGGTTTTGCATTTTGGAAATTGTGTACTATTATGGTGAGAAAATGCATGAACCCTATAGCAATATACAATCATTTCTAAATTCCATCATACAGATCTAATGGTCAAGTTTATGACAAAATTAGAAAAAAGGAAGGGACTGAAGGGGAAGAGAACATGAGAAACTTTTTGGAAAATTATAAAGCAATATTCACCAGTAAACTTGATGGCAGGCATATGGTAAAACCTAACAAGGCACAACATCTCCAGACAATTCAGGAATAGAAATGTCTAACAACATGCAATTGCCTGCTTCAATATTTTGAAAAATCACAAAAGTGATCATTGACTTTCACCATGTAATGCCTGGCTGAGGTTAGTACCTTCTGAAACAAGTCTTGGTGCAACATTAACAGGACGCATGTAATGAGTAACAACTCCAATTGGCACAGGAGATGCAGAAAGAGCAAGATAAAGCTTCTTGACCTTTTTGTCCTAGTGGAGAGGGGAAAATACATATTAATAGTTGTAGCTCTTGATATTAACATAAAGCTACATAAATGAACCATACTTAATTATTCAACCGTTGACATTTTCTGCTCTAAATGGCAAAATCAATAACAGTGGACCTCACTACTACATTAGAGTGCCCCTGATTAGAACAGCAACGCAATCAAATGTGTTCTAAGATATAGCGTCATGAACTTACTCTGATCTTTTTATGGAAACTTGAGCAGTACTCCTTAGACCTAGCAAACACAACACTGCAAACAAAAGCACAGGCCATTATCCTCTCTCAGCATTAAGGATTGACTTAAAAGAGAAAAGAACATCTCTTACAACACAATACCAGCCTTCTGTGCAATTATCTATCTGATGGGTAGTCAATAATGGGGCTGTAAATCCCAATGCACGACTGGCAAAGGTTGCACAACTTTCTTCTATGTTATCTGTGGTTCCTCCCACCTAAGACAGTTAAAAATTACATATCACGTAAGCAATCAGACACTTGTAGCTTTGTTCAAACTATAAAAGGTCCACAATTTTGGTTAAACAAAATATGGGGAGGGGAGGGGAAGAGATTCTAGTGGAACAACAACATACTGATGTACCAGCAGGTTTGTCCAAAACAACATAAGATTCAGCCACAGCTATCATTCTTGATTTCCAATCAATGTCATAGCAGCTGAAGAGTATCAACGCATTAGCAACCATAAAGTTGAGGAACATTACAGTAATCATTCACCAATGACAATGTCTACCGTGGGAAGCGTTTTGGGTGTACATGAACACGCAAGTATGTTCCAGCTTCAAGGAACTGATTAGGATCAGTTATCCTGAAGGTTTTTTGTGCTTCTCGAACAGTTTTCCCTTTGATGGAAACTCTCTTTTTCAGAACTGAGGGTGCAGTAACTTCTTTAAACTTTCTAATTTGTTCCAGAGTTGCTGTGGGTGGTGGCTGTGGGCACACAAGTGCATAATGCACAGCTCCAAAATGTATAAGATCTGAAACATACCTTCAAATCATGATATTTTCTATGTATCATTTCATCCTGATATCTGATAATTGTGTTCAGAATATGAAGAATCATGCCTTATCATCAGTCCAAACAGTTGGAAGACAAGAAAGAAACTTACAGAGGAGGGAGATCCAAAGCTCTACAAATAAAGTCAATAACAAGGCCTTCTTCTGAGACAAGTAAGTGTTCAACTCTTGGTGCACTACTGTGAGAGGGACATGGAAGCAAGCGATTATACGCAGGGTAGCTGAAATGAGATAAACCGTAGCATTAGCAAAAGAAAAATAAGAAATGACAAATGAGTTTTGTGTTGAACATGATGAACAAGAACAAAAAATTGTGTGGCAGCTTAAAAAGGGCCAAAAAGGCATTTGCAGTACTTTGATAAATGTGGTTAACACAACAGGCATACCCTTGGATAAGATGATAAAAAAAATGGTACATAAACCAATCCCTCTTCTCATCTTTCCTTGGGAAACCATTCTGCCTAACACTAGGAACAAAGGACAAAATGATAGGATTATATCTGTTTTGGTCACTAAACCATTCATTTTTAACCAAAGCTTTTGTTTACATGAAAAAATGCACAATAAGAGCGTGGGAGGAGCCTAATGCTGTCTCACAAAACCCAACAAAAAAATACTTGTACACCTAGCTTTTAGGGAATTTTAGGAGACATTACAGATTTCAAAATATCACCTTTTCTTTTCAGAAATGATTGCTAAACTCAACTTTCCACCAGTGAAACAAATTGAAGGTCATAGTCCTATCAATTTAGCACCTAATTCAAATAAAAAAAAAAAAAAAACAAAAATCAAAATTGAAGCACAAAGCTTGAACCCCTCCAATCTTTCAACCTTAAATCCCAAAATGCTTTAACTTCCAACTATTTAAGCACACACATAAATGAGAAATAAACTAAAAAATTTCAAGACTTCATTTTCCGTTCATTTATTTAAGTCACCAAGCATAGACTAAACATTTCATCAAAGCACAAGCATCCAGGCTGAAAGAAAAAGCAAAAATTATTAGACAGCCAGAGAAGATATGATTTAAAAAGAAATGAAATTTGGAGTACCCATTAACAGGAGCAGCATTTGTATATTCAGCATCCAGTTTCAATGATTTGCAGTCAAAGTTTCTCCTACTTGGAACCAAAGCACACAAACCCAATTCATTTATGTGGTTGTGCTTGCTGAGAGAATAACCAGCGGCTGATGCCAACGCGCGACGGAGGGTCAGCGGGATGCCCAATCTGCAGTAGCCACAGTTGAAGATTGAGGATACGGTAAATGAACCCATCTCCGCTCGGATCTTAGCCGCCGTGTTTGAGGAGCGGCCGAGGGTGCGCTTTCAGCAGTTTACAACACAAAAGACTACCTGATGGGGCTGGCCGGTTCTGCAGACGAAACCAGGAGGCATTTTGGACATTTATGGGGCAAAGCAGGCTGGCCCATTAGCCCAACTTTTTTATGGTTAGAGTGAGTGCACTCCAGTCCACCAACCAAAACAGAGAAGCCAGACCGAGAGATGGAGTGGTGGGTTTGTATGTATGCCAAAAATTGAACTTCATGCCCATCTCAACGGCTCCATTACAAACTCCACAGTTCTGTGACTCTTGCTCCTTTTCCTTTATTCTTCTTCTTTCTTTCCTTTCACGGTATTAAGTCTAATGGCTTTTTGAATTGTGGGCAACTTTGGATTTGAATACTTTGACGCTCATTGTACTTAGTTGCTTGAGTTTTAATGATTTTTTTTCCATTTTCTGTTGCTATTGTTATTGCTTTTTGAACATGCATACAGAGAACTTGCCAGAGGTTTGGGCGAAAAGGGTATCATTATCATGAAAGGTTTTTTTTTTTTTTTTTTCTTTCCCTCCTCGCTGGTTACTGATATGTTTGGTTCTGAAGAAAGTAAAAAAATGAAGGAGTGTACTCCATGTTGAATTTTTTATTTTGACAACTTCTTGTCCAGAAAGCAGTAACTTTTCTTGTTATTGTTCAATTTTTCAATTTTGAATTGCAATGTTATGTGGCTTTTCTAATTGAGTTGTTATTCTGCATATACTGCCAGAACATTGTGATTCGTGTCTATGGTTGCCCTCGTTATCCAAGTCGATTTTTGGGTTGCTTTTAGATGTTTATTTGATGTCCCGCTTATTCTGATAATTACAACTTTGGGAGACTCTTGATTTGCCTCTGTACAGATGATCGTTCTTTGCGTGAAGTTTTCAAGTTGTTTGACCTGATTCACATTATTACCACCAATCACAACACTGTTACAAGGATCACAAGAGAAGTAAGACAATTAAGTCATTTATATATTTATTTTCTTTTTGTATTTCAAATGTCACCTTTAGTAATTCATCCTTTCTTGATATAGATAATTGAAGATTTTACTTCCGAGAACACTGTTTGTTTGGAATTGTGAATCACTCCAAAGGTAATTAAATAAGCTAGAGCTTTTGCTTTTCTTCCTTGCCTTTGTCACGTAGAATTCTTTTGACTTTTCATTGATGAAAATGTTTGTGTGGCACACTATTCATAGGAATGACTAAATGGTCCCTACATGGAAGCAGTGATGAAAGGTTTATGGGCCGTTGGTTCTGTTGACGTATATTTTGCTTCTTATAATCTGGAAGCTAGAACTTCTGCCAATTCAACAAGCAATATCTGGCATGGAACAACAAGGAAGAAATATCTCAGACTTCTTCTCAGCATTGACCATCGAGAAAACTGAGGCTGCAATGGAAACTGTATGGTAGTTCAAGTGGATTTTGTACAGCATAGTAGCTGCAAATTGTATGAGATTTTGATTTCTCTCCTTCACTTTCAATAGGTTAAGCTGGCACTGTAGATGAGAGACTCCGAGGCAGTTGGTATTTTGACATTTCTGGGAATCCTGTTGTGGGGGACTGATACTTTCCTAACGGCAGCTTAAAACGGGCCCGGAAGGCATTTGCAGTGCTTTGATAAATGTGGATAGCACAACAGGCATGTCCATGGATGCGGAGATAAGAAAATGGTGCCTAAACCTCTTTTCAACCATTTTTTCCTTAACACTATAGCAAAGGATGAAATGATAGGGGATGATGTTTGTTTTGGTCACTAAACAAAGGGGAAGACACCATAACAAACAAACTATGTCATTGCTGTCTCATCACTTAAGTGAGTTTAACGGAAAGTTCCTTTTTGTTTTGTTTTTTTTTTTTTTTCTTTTTTCTTTTTTTCAATCCAATCTTTTCCTCTCTCTATTAAGTACATTGGACTGAAAACTCAAAAGCTTAATTTGTGAGACTTCTCTTCTTGGCCGTCATATTCACCAACATCTAGAAGCCCGTATGGATGACATAATTTGTACGAGTTTGAAATTTATAAAAATATTATATTGCTTTTACGAATAAAACTCGCGAAGAAAAAAAAAAATAATAATGTGATGAAATTATATAATTTTTTTTATTCTACGCATCTCAAATGTAAATTTATATAATATACTGTCATAACTTTTCAGACATTCCCTTTTATCTCATGATGCACAAGCATAGCCAACTAAATACGTGTCTAATGATTACGATACTTTTACATAGTCCGCAACTTGCGGATGACGGGTAAATGTAATATTGTATGGATGGTAGCTTTGCTTGACTTTGGTCTTCGACGACTTTTAGGATCCATATGAAGAAGAAAAAGCTGCAACTGCAAGACCAGAAGACCTTCTTCAATTATCACAAAAAAAAAAAAATGCACTCCAATCACTCTCTCATCCTCATCAAATTCTCCATATTATTCTTTCTTCCTTTAATCTTGTTTACCGCCGCCGCAGCGCCTCTGGTGGTGGTGTCCGGACCTCTGCAACCTGTGCCTTTTCTGCCCCGCTATGCTCTCTCTCACGCGGCCCCTTCTCCGTCGGCAGCTAGAAATTCGACGTCGGGTAATCAAACAGTAAGCGCAGCCGCACCACCACCTCCGCCTGCGGCCGGTCCTATGCAACCTGTATCTTCTCCGCCCCCGGGACCGTCAAAAGATTTTGTTGGCTTTGCTTTGCACCATTAAAGTTTATATTTGACAAAATCAAAAAAGTTAAGGCGTTTAATGTAATTCAATGAGTGAATAACAGGACATTATGTATCTATTATATTTTATGATTTTATCAATTCACTATTTTTCATCAAAACTATTAATTCATATTCTTGTAATTGATCGATAAAACTATACATAAAGATGTGCATATGATTGATAAAATTCTACGGATTCCGTTAGTAATTTTTAGCAGGAAAATTTTCTTGGGCAATGAATGACAGTACAATATATATATATATATATATATATATATACACTCATAAAGTGAAAGCCATCCGTGTAAAACGGTATGGATTGTATAGTGAAAAAAAATAACTTGAAATATGTGACTTGATGATCTTTTGGTTTGCTAAGTGACAGTTTTTTTTTTTTTTTTTTTTTGTCTGTACAACAAAGATTCAAATGAATGACAGACAAATAAAGGTGTTTAAAAAGTTCAAAATTTCAATTAATAAATAAAATCAAACTGAATTGAGCTTTATTTAACAAAATTGATTTTATAGATGATTAATTAAACTAATTATAAACCAAAATTTTTTATTAAATTTTTATTTTTAGCTTTAGACAATTGTGGTTAACCTGGTCAAATAATTTTTGGCTTTTACCTTTCACTCTTTGCATCTAGATAAAAAGCGCCGGCTATTTGTTATTTACAAACTAATGGTCCAACAACTTAAAGGAAGAGGATTTCAAGATTTTATGTACTTTGCTGTATTTGATAAAATTAAGAATGTCATTATGTCGTTTTATGCCTTACTGGGAGCCTTATGGTTTTTGTTTTTTTTCCAAAAAATAAAAAAAATTAAACCTACCACGATTTCTCACTTTTTTGGTGCAAAATTACAAATTAAAGCAAGTTTTCTGATGCATTGAACTTTTTGTCTCTTTATTTTGCTTGTCTAGATTGTTTACACTCGTTCTTTTGTGAAAGATATTATCATATCAAGCATTGTATCTCAAAGATCTGTTGAACGTAGAAACTTTCGTTAGTTTCATTTGGTAACCAAAATTAAATTATTCAAATAAAAAGTTTGGCTTCAACTTTCGATTCTATAGAACTAAAACTTTCAATGTGGTTTATATTCTTAATCGAATCATCAAATGGACCTAATGACTAAAGTTAGTTTCTGTTTTTGTTTTAATTAGTTGATTTATTAAAAGAATTTTTAATTAGTATTATTTCTATAAACTTATGAATGAACTTTAAATTAAAAAATTTATATAAAATAAAAATTAACATAATATTTTTTTATATAAATAAATTTAAAATTTTAATTTATTAAATAGACTATTAAAATGAAATTTGGTGCTATTATAATCATTTGATTGTGAATTAAAATTATATGTTTTAAGTATGAAAATAAATTTTTTATAAAAATAAAAGTATATTTATATAAATATAAAATTTAAAATTTTTATACAGATTAAAAATAAAATTTTTTTTTTATGTGTGAATGCAGATTACGATGCGATCAGAGATGATGTCAAAATTCCCAAAATAGTCATACTTGTGACTGGTTGTGTCATTGCTGGTTTTGTCATGCTTTTCTGTGTACGCTACCGTCTCATAAGACGACCAACAAGAATGAGGCATGGTAGACTCCTAGAAGGGCAAGGTAATATTGAAGACTAGTAGAGCTGACGGGATATAAAATTGCCATGTATGGTTATTTCAAAGACTCATGTTTTTACCTCTTTTT
Organism: Rhizophora mangle; assembly: GCA_037832345.1. NCBI lineage: Eukaryota > Viridiplantae > Streptophyta > Magnoliopsida > Malpighiales > Rhizophoraceae > Rhizophora > Rhizophora mangle. The sequence continues at coordinate 106,638 of JBAPLJ010002068.1, read as the reverse complement.
ATTATTGCATTTTGTAGATGGAATTGAAATTACCAATGAGGAGTCCTTGCAATTTCCTTTGGTAACTATTGAATCTGCCACAAAAAAGTTCTCTTCAGATAACAAGTTAGGGAGAGGTGGATTTGGTGAGGTTTACAAGGTAACTGTTAGAATTTGGGCCTCATCACCCAGTTTAAATTTTTGGGTTGAATGGTTACTTGACATGGCATATATAACTTATATCAAACATATTGTGTTGTATATATACCTTGTATCAAATATATTGTCTTGGCTCCAGAATTCTCAAGCTCAAAGTTGAATCTGGCTCCAGAAATGCTTAATAAGCCGTCATCCCACTATTCTCTGTGAATAAATTATATTCCTTCGGGTGGGAAGAATGGAGAGCAGCTTGGCTGCTCTGCTTCCCTTCTCAGCAGAGAACACTGTAGCAGACAACAAGGCGCCATTCTAGCCCGCGTGCACAAATCATTCTCATGTCACTCGTGAGAGTCAAAACATCGGTCAAAAGCCGGAACATCAATCTAAATTTTATTTTTATTACTCATATTCTAGAACTTACCCTAAGCAATGAGCGAAACATGCCTTTTCGATTATGTGAAGGGTTTTAGGCCCAATTACACTTAATCAACAACAATTCTGGGTGGCGCTCAACCCCAGCAATTTCATGAAGTAACAACCGGAGCCCATGGGAAGTGTTGGAAATTTATGGAATCTAATCCCTTAACTGTCACCCTGACTGAACCATTACGGGATAGTTTTTAACGTTTGAAGGATCACCAAACATTGTGGTGCAATGCTTAAAAGGCTTATCATTATCATACAAAAAGCTGCGGATTTAAACTTGTGTCAAAAGATTCAGTAGAAGTAAACAAGCTCTTCCCAACTCTTTTCACTATAAAAAAAAAGAATACTTTTCTATATCTATAACTTGTCTCAAACAAGAGAAAGAAACAGATTGAAGGTCATAGTTCTATCAATTTAGCACCTAATTCAAATAAAAATATTAGAGAAGATGTGCTTTAAAAGAAATGAAATTTAAAGTACCCATTAACAAAAGGAGCAGCATTTGTATACTCAGCATCCAGCTTCGATGATTTGCAGCCAGAGTTTCTCTTACTCAGCAGGACGCCTAAGCTCTGGTAGCCGCAGGTGAAGATTGAGGATACGGTAAATGAACCCATCTCCGCTCGGAGCTTAGCCGCTGTGCTTGAGAAGCGGCAGAGACTGCGTTTGGAGCCGTACACAACAGAAAAGACAACCTGATGGGGCTGGCGGTTGGCATTTTGGACCTTTATTGGGCAAAGCAGGCTGGCCCATTAGCCCAACTTTTTTATGGTTATAATAGAGCGCACTCCATTTTCTCAACCTAAACAGAACAGCCAGAAAGAGAGATAGAGTGGTGGGTTTGTATGCCAAAGGTTGAACTTCATGCCCATCTCAATGGCTCCATTAGAAACTCCACACTTTTGTGAGCTTTTACTCCTTTTCCTTTGTTCTTCTTTGTTTCCCTTCTCTGTATTGAGTCTAATGGCTTTGTGAGCTTTTACTCCTTTTCCTTTGTTCTTCTTTTATGTTTCCTTTCTCTGTATTGAGTCTAATGGCTTTATGAATTCTGGGTAGCTTTGGATTTGAACACTTTGTTGCTCATTGTACTTAATTGCTCCAGTTTTAATGTTTCTATCCATTTTCTTTTCCAATTGTCATTGCTTTTTGAATATGCATACAGAGAACTTGCCAGAGGTTTGGGCGAAAAGGGTATCATTGTTTTTTCAGATGTTGAGCATGTTATCATGAAAGGTTTTTTTTTTTTTTTTTCTTTTTCCCTCTTCGCTGGTTACTGATATGTTTGGTTTCTGAAGAAAGTGAAAAAATGAGGAAGGAGTGTACTTCATTTGAATTTTTTATTTTGACAATTTCTTGTCCAGAAAGCAGTAACTTTTCATGTTATTGTTCAATTTTTCAATTTTGAATTGCAATGTTACGTGGCTTTTCTGATTGAGTTGTTTTTCTGCATATACTGCCAGAACATTGTGATTCGTGTCTATGGTTGCCCTCGTTATCCAAGTCAATTTTTGTGTTGCTTTTAGATGTTTATTTGATTTCCCACTTATTCTGATAATTACAACTTTGGGAGACTCTTGATTTGTCTCTGTTCAGATGATCGTTCTTTGCGTGAAGTTTTCAAGTTGTTTGACCTGATTCACATTATTACCACCGATCACAACACTGTTACAAGGATCACAAAAGAAGTAAGACAATTAAGTCATTTATTTATTTATTTTCTTTTTGTATTTCAAATGTCACTTCTTGTAATTCATCCTTTCTGGAAACAGGTAATTGAAGATTTTGCTTCTGAGAATGTTGTTTATTTGGAGTTGAGAACCACTCCAAAGGTAATTAAATAAGTTAGAGGTTTTGCTTTTCTTCCTTGCCCTTGAGACATAAAATTCTTTTGACTTTTCATTGATGAAAATGTTTGTGTGCCATATTATACAGAGGAACGATTCCATAGGAATGACTAAACAGTCCTACATGGAAGCAGTGATGAAAGGTTTACGGGCTGTTAGTTCTGTTGATGTAGATTTTGCTTCTTATAATCTGGATGCTAGTTCAACAAGCAATATTTGTCATGGAACAATAAGGAAGAAGATATATGTCAGACTTCTTCTCAGCATTGACCGTCGTGAGACAACTGAGGCTGCAATGGAAACTGTATGCTAGTTCAAGTGGATTTTCTACAGCATAGCAGCTGCATATTGTATGAGACTTTGATTTCTTTCCTTCACTTTTAATAGGTTAAGCTGGCACTGGAGATGCGAGACTCTGGGGTAGTTGGTATTGACCTTTCTGGAAATCCTGTTGTGGGTGACTGGTATTTTCTTTACTGGCTATAGATTTTTAACCAATGAATAATGGTTATGCTTATGACTGGTAGAAATGAATTACAAGTTCCAATCATTAGTGTATCTGTTGCAGGGTCACATTTTTGCCGGCATTAAACTCTGCTCGGGAACAAGGTCTCTTTGTGACTCTTCACTGTGGAGAGGTTTGATTGTTTTCCTATTTTTTGTCGACCATTTGACAATATCTATACTTCCTTTTACTGTTGAAGCTACTTACTTGTTTATTTGGTGACTTAGTAATTGTAGGTACCCAACCATGTGGAAATCCAAGCAATGCTAGACTTTTTCCCCATAGAATTGGCCATGCCTCTTGCTTTCAAGAGGAACAACGGAGAAAGTTAAAATCATCCAAAATTCCTGTATGATACCCTTTGTTATTCCTTTCGTTGGCATTAAATGCACAGATGAATTATAACTTCTCATGAATCTCACAAGATCCATGTTATTGAAAAGTCTACATTCTGATGATCTGTTGAATTATCTAATCATACTCTTTTCACCCACAAGTTATTGGTCACTTTTTTTATGTCTGCTAGACGTTCTGAAACTTTTCTGCTAAACATTTTCGAGCTTCTGTGCTTCATTAGCCTTCTGAATATTTTGCAGAAAATAAAACTAAATATTTACTTTGACATTTTTAAAGCAGATTATCTCTTTTTGTTTATTCTTTGTTGGAGGGCAGCATAGTTTCTTATGTTGTGTGCAGCAAAGGCTTTGGATAGTCTGGAATCAACAGTGTTGGATAAATTGTTAGCTTGCTAAAGTTTGTTTGTTTGTTGCTCTGGAAAATTTTTGCAGGTAGAGATCTGTTTGACATCCAACATCAGGACTGATGCAATTTCTTCTTCCATAGATATTCACCATTTTGGTTAGACTTCTGCTTCTATTTTATGCAATTGAAACTTAAGGATTTGGGGTCACCTTAGTATAGTTACTTTTTGGTTATCACTTCTAACATTCTGCATTGTGATGCAGTTGATCTTTACAATGCAAAACATCCACTGGTGTTGTGCACTGATGATTCTGGAGTTTTCTCCACCAGCCTATCTAATGAATACAACATTGCTTCATCTGCATTTGGTGGGTGTAAGTTGGATACTGCGACTAACTAGCTCGAAACAATCATCACTGACCGTACATTTTATTACTTAGGTCTTGGAAAGAAGGAAATGTTTGAGCTTGCAAGAAATGCAGTCAAGTTCATATTTGCTGATGGTGACGTTAAGCAGGATTTGACCGAGATTTTTAATTCAGCTGCAAAGAAGCTCCACCTATAATTTTGCGTCTGTTGGGGCATAAGTGCCTCCTGGTGGTATGGTTATGCCATGTAGTGCAAAACTCTCTAATTTTTCAGTAGATGATTTGACATTGGAATGGTGTATTTGTTAAAATATTCCCCCTACCACAACATGTATTTCTGGCTTATTTAGCAACCTGGCAGGTAGGCCATGCCAGCCATTTGGATTCAAGTAAGCAGATGCCAATCTTGTTTTAAGATGTAAGCTTTGGTTTCCGACAACATTCTCTTCACTTGCACTTGAGTTATTTTTTCAATGCTTGCATGGGCTATGCTCGGAAAGGCCATCGTGAATGGGCATATACAGTTTGCAATGTTTTTCTGATCCGTTCATGGTACTTTTGAACTAAAATTTGGCCTCCAAAAAGGACCTCAATAGTTAAAGAGCTCTAGATTTCTTATGTTCAAATACTTATACATGCAGACCTGTGTCGACTTCGTTTCGGGTTCTGGAAGTCGAACCTCTACAACTCCCCCCCAGCTTCCTCTTCCGCTTCCGCGATTGCAGCGTTAGAAGTATTAGCAGTAGGTTTGACGGCCTTTTAATCCCTAACTTAACTCTTATTTAATATTCAAATTCAGTGATTGGATCTTTAATTGGTTGTGATCCTAACATACGGCTGTCACATCACTTAAGTGATTTCATGGGGAAGTTCTTTGCTTTTTTTTTTTTTATGGAGTCTCTTTTTTATTTTATAAATACATTTGAAAGTTCTGCGGTCGCTCCAGCATGGTTTGGTCTTCGATCAGTTTCCAGCATGTCACATCACAACCATGGTTAGAAGTCATGCAATTAGATGATTTTTTTTTTTTAAGTTGTAGGTGCATTTGGTTGACTAAGGATGCTTGACTTGGTCTTCGATGACTTTGAGAAATATCGAATTACAAAACGGACTCGCATTAATAGTGTGTGGACTACGTAGCATATAGAGAGAAGAAAAAGCTGCAACTGCAAGACCAAAAGACCTTCTTCAATTATCAAAAAATGCATTCCAATCACCCTATCATCCTTATCAAATCTTCCGTATTATTCCTGCTTCCTTTATGCTTTCTTAACTCAAGCTATTTCGCTGAAGCAGATGGTGTAATGCCATACCATAATTGTTCAGACACTAGTTTCACAAGTAACAGCCTCTACGATTTCAAATCTCCAGAGTCTCCTTAATTCCCTTCCCTCCGACTCAACCAGCTCCAAATACAAACACTATGATGGATTCAATGATGGATTCAAAATCGAGGACGCTGGAAACCAAACCGACAAAGTGTATGGCTTGTTTCTCTGTCGTGGCGACTTGAGCTACGACAGTTGCAAAAACTGCGTCGTGAGGGCCGGCACAATTCTACGCGAATTTTGTCCTTTCGCAAAAGTGGGCATAGTATTTGACAATCTCTGCATCTTACGTTACTCGAACAAGTATATGTTTTCTGTCATGGAAACCGGGACTAACTTTACCGTGACGGGCCGCGAAAGTGCGACGGAGCCAGACCGTTTGGTCCGGCTGGTAACGACCACCTTGGATCAGATGGCCACTCAGGCGGCCAATGATTCGTCGCCAACTAAAAAGTTTGCAACCAGAACGGTGAATTTCACTCTGTCTGAAACCCTCTACTTTGCCGTGCAGTGTACGACGGACCTTTCTAGTTCCGACTGCCTTCGGTGTCTTCAGGCGGCTTTCGCATGGATTCGACGTGAGACCCCTGCGTGCCTCGGAAGAAGAGTCTATTTCCCAAGTTGTTATTTCCGGTATGAAACTTTTTCATTTATTGAAGGAATCGCCGCCGCGGCGCCACCACCGCTTGTGAGGGTTCCCGGTTCTCAGCAAATTGCTCCTGGGTCTCTCGGTCCCCCTTCTCCGCCCTCAGATCCGGCACAACGTAAGTCTAAAGTTTTAAAGTTTACATCTGACAAAATCTAAAAATTATATATATATAATTTTTAATTGTATATATTTTTATTTTTTTAATATTAATTATAAAAATTACAAATATATATTTAACAAAAATAATAAGTAATTATTTATATTATAAGATTTTATCGATCTACTATTTTTCATTAATATTATTAATTCATATTCTTTAATTGATCGATAAAACTATACGTAAAACTGTTTATATAAGTAGTAAAAATCTACGTTTACCTTTGCGTTAGTTTTCTTGTTTTTTCCTGGAAACATTTTTATGCAATGAATGCACAAAAATTCTGATAGAAGAAACTTATTGAACAGTGAAGGTACGAAAGAAAAGAAAAATAGAAGTTTGGTGATTTGTTTGCAATAAATTGAAATTCAGTGACCTAATTAAAATTAAATAATATGTTCAATGACAACTTAGACAACAATTGTTGTCACTATTTAACTAATTAATTGTTAAGCCATGATTGTAAGTACCCAACCAAACCGCTCAAAATGAATATATCATTTAAAGCGAATTTTGGGTGGTTGCTGAAAAACAAAATTATAGTTGATTTGCTAGTATATACACACACATAAAGTGCAAGCCATCCGTGTAAAACGGTTTGGATTGTATGCTAGATAAAAATTGACTTGAAATATGTGACTTGACCTTTTTGTTTGCTAAGTGACAATTAATTTTTTCGGTCTGTGCGACGAAGACTCAAGTAAATAACGACTAATAAGCACGCTTTTAAAATTTAAAATTTTAATTAATCGATACAACCAAAGTCAATTGATTTTATGGTTTACTAAATTGATTTTATAAATAATTAATTAAACTAATCATAAACCAAAATTTTTGATTAAGTTTTAATTTCTAAAGTTTAAGTGTGGTTAACCTAATCAAATAATTTTGACTTTCTTCTTTCACCTTACGAATCCAGATAAAAAGCACTCGCTATTGGTTATTAACAAACGAATGGTCCAACACCTTAAAGGAAGAGGATTTCAAAATTTTATGTGCTTTTCTGTTTGCTGTTTAATTGAAAAAATTAAGAATGTCAGTTTGTCGGCTTATGCCTTACAGGGAGCCTATATCCTCATTTATTTTCTCTGATGTACTACTTTCAGTCAAGCTTCTAGGTTTTTTCATTTTTTAATTTAACTTAAAATGATTTCTCTTTTCCTGGTGCAAAATTACAATTTAAAGCATGTTTTCTCGTGTATTGAACTTGTTCTATCTTTATTTTGCTTGTCTTGCTTGTTTACACTCATTCTTTTATAAAAGATATTATCGCATCAAGCATTATATCACGAAGGTCTGTTGAACGTAGAAAATCAAAGACTAAATTGTGAATTTTGGTCATTTTTACTTGGTAACCAAAATCGAACTATCCAAATAAAAAGTTTGGTTCAGTTTTCAATTTTATAAAATTAAAACTTTCAATTTGATTTATATTATATAGATTCAATTCAATTAATAGTCTTAATAACAAGACAGATATCATCTATATAATTTGATGTATTAGTTTATAATTTTACTTCAATTAGTTGATAGAATTTTTTAATTAATATTTTTTTATAAACTTATAATTAAATTTTAAATAAAAAAATTTATATAAAATAAAAATTATTATAAATTTTTTTTTATAAATAAATTTTATATTTCAATTTATTAAATATAATATTAATATAAAAAATAATATAATTATAATTATTTAATTATTAGTTAAAAATTATATATTTTACTTTTAAAATATATATTTTTTATAAAATTAAAAATAATATTTATTATACTTATAACAATATAAAGTCTAAGTAAAGATTAAAATTAAAGATTTTTTTTTATTTTTTTACCTGTGAATGCAGCTAAAACAAGTTTTCCCACAAATCATCATTTCTGCAGTCGCTGGTTGTGTCATTGCTGGTTTTGTGACGCTTTTCTGCATAGGCTACCGTCGTCTCATAAGAAGATCAGCAAGAAGGAAGTACGGTAGTGTCCCAGAAGGGCAAGGTAATATTGAAGACTTGTAGAGCTGACGGGATATCAAATTGCCATTTATGGTTAATTCAAGCCCTTGTGTTTTTACTTCTTTTTAATATTGCATTTTGTAGATGGAAGCGAAATTAGCACGTGGAGTCCTTGCACTTTGGTTTCGTAACCATCAAATCTGCCACAAACAATTTCTCCGCAGATAACAAGTTAGGGAGAGGCGGATTTGGTGAGGTTTATAAGGTAACTGTTAGAATTTGGGTCGCACCACAGCTTTTAATTTTTGAATTGAATGATTACTTGAGATGACATATATAACTTATATCAAAGATATTGTATTTTGTATATATAACTTACATCAAATATATTGTGCTGTCTCTAGAAGTATCAAATTGAAAGTTAGATCTGGTAAAGAACTGAGGAGAAAAAGACCTAAGGTTGGGCATGCCGAAACCCCCTAAAAATTCATGAGCTACTGATATTTAATAGATTACAACTGAAAAATTTGCACATTGCTTTCCTAATGTCCATACAATTCAAACTAAAATCATGGTCTCCCATATTATTAGCTGTTGCAAAATCTGCATCTAGCGCGACTAACCTAAAGCAAAACTTCTCAGCTGGAATTCTGCTACCGTGATTCTGATTTTTGGTCCTTTTCTGGTTTAAACATAACGGGGTAGCAACTTTCATTTTCTTGTTTGTTTGCTGGAAGCAACTGCAAGGAAGCCACATTCTTCAGCGCTCCTTATTTGGCTTCTTTGCTACAAAACCTCTGCTAAAAACGTGAAATCTCTGCTTATTCATTTTCTTCAACAGGTCATTCCTTCCCTTGTATTGCTTGCATCTAACAGCTTTTGTTTGATACTTGTGAACCAAAAGGTCGCACACTCACCTACCAAGCTCTTTTTGAAAAATGGTATCATAGCAAAATATTGAGCTCTGCCCAGATGGTAGAGCTTTGCTAATCATTTATGAAAGCCAATTATCAGGGTACACTTCCTAACGGCCAAGAAATTGCTGTAAAAAGGCTATCAAGAAATTCTGCACAAGGTGCAGTGGAATTCAAGAATGAGGTCCTCTTAGTAGCCAAGCTTCAGCACAGAAATCTTGTCAGGCTGCTAGGGTTTTGCTTGGAAGGAGAAGAAAAGATACTGATTTATGAATATGTGCCCAACAGAAGCCTTGATTACTTTCTATTTGGTATGCTGGTCTTACTCCTTTAATCCTATAACTAATAGTCTTTATCTTTGTAAATGCACTGATTGCAGTTGCTGAACATGAATAAGTTTCTTTCAAACTAAACCGAAATGTATGTTCCTATATCCTAATCTGAGTGTTAGTTTTCATGACAATGTAGATCCGATGATGCAAGGACATTTGGATTGGTCAACACGTCAAAAAATAATAGGAGGAATTGCGAGAGGAATTCTTTATCTTCATGAAGACTCCCGCCTTAGGATAATACATCGCGACCTTAAAGCTGGAAATATTTTGTTAGATGGAGATATGAATCCAAAAATATCAGATTTTGGAATGGCTAGGCTTTTCGGAGTTGATCAAACTCAAGGAAGCACAAATAGAATTGTGGGAACATAGTAAGTTTGCTGTCCCCTATTTGTTCTGCATAATTTAGATGAATATCATGGTATACTGAAACTAAGTTTGAGGGGAAGATCATATCAATATTGTCCTCGCTCTTCCTTAATACTCCATTGCATTTTGTCAAGACAGTGCTCAATGTGGTATGCAGCTAACATTTGTAAATCTGCTATTGCACTAGGAAAACATATATTTTGTTTTCAATCTAACATTGTTCCACTTGTATCTGGTTTTAAGTGGTTACATCTCTCCAGAATATGCAAATTTTGGACACTTCTCTGTCAAGTCTGATGTGTACAGTTTTGGCGTCATACTCCTTGAAATTGTTAGCGGAAAGAAGAACAGTTCGTTCTATAAGCCAGAAGACCCAGAAAACCTTGTGAGCTATGTGAGTGTCAAATTTTGTTCCGTTGGTTATCATCACTGTCAAATTGAGAATCAGAGTTACCTGCACAACAGGATTGATCATTCCTTGACTATATGTACAGGTCTGGAGGTTTTGGAGGGATGGGAGAGCATTAGAAGCATTCGATCCAAAATTTGACAGTAATGCATTCAAAAGATGAGGTTGTTAGATGCATCCAAATAGGTTTATTATGTGTTCAGGAGCATCCAACCGAAAGACCCACAATGGCAACAGTTGTTCTCATGCTTAATAGCAACTCTATGGACTTGCCATTGCCTAAACGTCCGGCCTTTTTCATCCATAGCAGAGTAGAGCGGAGCAGGTCAATGGAGGGCTTGGAGTTGGATCAATATAAAAACAGGTTAGACCCTGCTTCTATTGATGAAGGGACAATTACTGTTGTGTCCCCTCGATAGTGGAAGCTAGCGAGTTTTCGTCAAAAGTGTCATGAAACTTTGAAAAAACCTAATTGCATTTTCCCAATCTGGCACCCTCGTAAACTTGGAAACTCATCTCCTTTTTTTTTATACACAATTCCATGACCTAGTACCATAAGTCTGTACTTTGATGGGCAAAAAAATACTCTGTTGTGTATATTTTTATTTATGCTTAAGTAAAGACGGGGGCAGTTCAAGCAAAGCTAGACATTGATGTTGAACTTCCACAGCCTAACCTGGTTTAAATTAGAAATGCTTAATAAGCCGTCATCCCACTATTCTCTGTGAATAAATTATATTTCCTTCGGGTGGGAAGAATGGAGAGCAGCTTGGCTGCTCTGCTTCCCTTCTCAGCAGAGAACACTGTAGCAGACAACAAGGCGCCATTCTAGCCCGCGTGCACAAATCATTCTCATGGCACTCGTGAGAGTCAAAACATCGGTCAAAAGCCGGAACATCAATCTAAATTTTATTTTTATTACTCATATTCTAGAACTTACCCTAAGCAATGAGCGAAACATGCCTTTTCGATTATGTGAAGGGTTTTAGGCCCAATTACACTTAATCAACAACAATTCTGGGTGGCGCTCAACCCCAGCAATTTCATGAAGTAACAACCGGAGCCCATGGGAAGTGTTGGAAATTTATGGAATCTAATCCCTTAACTGTCACCCTGACTGAACCATTACGGGATAGTTTTTAACGTTTGAAGGATCACCAAACATTGTGGTGCAATGCTTAAAAGGCTTATCATTATCATACAAAAAGCTGCGGATTTAAACTTGTGTCAAAAGATTCAGTAGAAGTAAACAACCTCTTCCCAACTCTTTTCACTATAAAAAAAAAAAAAAAAAAAAAACTTTTCTATATCTATTAACTTGTCTGAAACGAGAGAAAAAGAAACAAACATAAAAATTCTTCATAAATATTTATATGATATGCTCCCTATGGTAACTGGCCTCATGAATTATGGCCAACAAACTATACGAGGTGCAAGGTACATTGGTCAAAGTTTCATCATCGCCTTATCCCACGCAAATCGTTTACCTGTAACGATTCAATATCCTTACGAAAAATTAATCGCATCCGAACGTTTCCGCGGCCGAATCCATTTTGTAGAGTATTATAATTGCTTTACTTTGTTTTAACAATCAAATAATGTGGTTATTTTGCTTTGTTACTCATTGACTAAGACTTCGATTTTATCAATCGCCCGTTTAGTGATGCATGAGCTCATTACTTTCTAGCAATTCAAGTACCCTCTCAACAGATCCTTATTATGTTCCATTATGCACAACCCAAACATTTTTCAGTTGAACTAGATTTGGACCATTAATTTGATTTTTCGCTAGGGTGAAATCCAGACCGTTCGAGGAGTTTCAAACTAACAGAAGAACTGGATGATGTTAAAATGGAATCGAAACCGTGCACAGAGTAACAAATGCACTGTTTAGATTCTGTGACAATTTTGTTTTGTTTTGTCCCAGTGATTATGGACTTTTTTCACCTTGAAGCCGGCTCATTGACACGTCGACATATAATTCTGTACGTAACATCTTATATGCATATATTTTCTGTTGAAAACAGCCTTTCCGTGTGCACATACAAGTAGGCAATAAAGTTTGAAAATATGCTTAGCATTGTCCGTCATTATTGTCGGAGTATTTTTTCTTTTTGGTACAACGAAGCATAAAGGTTATTATAACACGAAGCCACCGTAGAGTCAGAAATTTTTAACAGTGGATGCAAACAAAAGAGTTAGAATAAATTGAATTAAAGTAAAATAAAAATCTAATAGGGCAAACAGACGACATTTGCCCCATTCTCAACAATGTCACCTCGCTTGAAATTAATAAGGATGTTAACAAGTGTTCTTTTTATTGTGGATTGTCAACTGTTTTTTACCAATTCTATTTTCTACCTTTTGTACAACATGGGTGATGAAATACAGAGGAACGATCTAGGTGTACATGAACACGCAAGCATGTTCCAGCTTCAAGGAATTGATTAAGATCAATTATCCTGAAGGTTTTGTGTGCTTCTCAAACTGTTTTCCTTTGATGGAAGCTCTTTTTTTCACAACTGAGGGTGCAGTAACTTCTTCAAACTTCCTAATTTGTTCTGGACTTAATTCACAGCTCAATAATTTATAAAATCTGAAACGTACCTTCAAATCATGATATTTTCTACCCTTGGATGAGATAACAAGAAAATGGTGCTTAGACCCCTCTTCTCATCTTCCCTTGAGAAACCATTTGCCTAATGCTACGAATAAGGGACAAAATGATAGAATGATGTCTACTTTGGTGACTAAACCATTTATTGCTTTTGCTTACATGAAAAAGAAGTCCAGCAACAGCGTGGGATAAGCCTGATGCTGTCACACAAAACCGAACAAAAAAAATCAATACTTGTATACCAAGGAAATTATAGAAGACATTACAGATTTCAAAATATCACCTTTTCTTTTCAGAAATGACTGCTAAACTCAAATTTCCACCAGTGAAACAGATTTAAGGTCATAGTTCTATCAATTTAGCACCTAATTCAAATAAAAAAAATAAAAAATCAAAATTGAAGCGGCTTGAACCCCTCCAACCTTTCAACCTTAAATCCCAAAATGCTCCAACTTTCAGCTATTTAAGCATATGCATAAATGAGAAACAAAGCAAAAACTTTCAGACTCGGTATCCAATAATCCAAGAAACAGTACTGTATATAAGTTAAGATTCAAAACTTCATTTTTCGTCCATCCATTTATTTAAGTCATCAAGCATGAGCTAAACATTTCATCAAAGCACAAGCTTCCAGGCTGAAAGAAAAATCAAAAAATATTAAACAGCCAGAGAAGGTGTGCTTTAAAAGAAATGAAATTTAAAGTACCCATTAACAGCATTTGTATACTTAGCATCCAGTTTCGATAATTTGCAGCCAAAGTTTCTCTCACTCAGCAGGACGCCCAAGCTCCGGTAGCCGCAGGTGAATCGAGGATACGGTAAATGAACCCATCTCCGCTTGGAGCTTAGCCGCTGTGCTTGAGGAGCGGCAGAGGCTGCGTTTTCAGCCGTTCACAACGCAAAAGACAACCTGATGGGGCTGGCCGGTTCTGCAGACAAAACCAAGCAGCATTTTGGACCTTTATTGGGCAAAGCAGGCTGGCCCATTAACCCAGGTTATAGTATAGCGCACCCAGTCTCTCAACCTAAACAGAAAAGCCAGAAAGAGAGATGGAGTGGTGGGTTTGTATGCCAAAGATTGAACTTCATGCCCATCTCAATGGCTCCATTAGAAACTCCACACTTCTGTGAGCTTTTACTCCTTTTCCTCTGTCCTTCTTTGTTCCCCTTCTCTGTATTGAGTCTAATGGCTTTGTGAGCTTTTACTCCTTTTCCTTTGTTCTTCTTTTATGTTTCCTTTCTCTGTATTGAGTCTAATGGCTTTATGAATTCTGGGTAGCTTTGGATTTGAACACTTTGTCGCTTATTGTACTTAATTGCTTGAGTTTTAATGTTTCCATCCATTTTCTTTTCCAATTGTTATTGCTTTTTGAATATGCATACAGAGAATTTGCCAGAGGTTTGGGCGAATAGGGTATCATTGTTTTTTCAGATGTTGAGCATGTTATCATGAAAGGTAATTTTTTTTTTCTTTTTCCCTCTTCGCTGGTTACTGATATGTTTGGTTTCTGAAGAAAGTGCAAAATGATGAAGAAGTGTACTTCATATTGAATTTTTGATTTTGATAACTTCTTGTCCAGAAAACAGTAACTTTTCTTGTTATTGTTCTTTTCAATTTTGAATTACAATGTTTCTAATTGAGTTGTTATTCTGCATATACTGCCAGAACATTGTGATTCATGTGTATGGTTGCCCTCATTATACAAGTCAATTTTCTGGGTTGCTTTCAGATGTTTATTTGATTTCCCGCTTATTCTGATGATTACAACTTTGGGAGACTCTTGATTTGCCTCTGTCTAGATGATTGTTCTATGCGTGAAGTTTTCAAGTTGTTTGACCCCCGATTCACATTATTACCACCGGTCACAACACTGTTACAAGTATCACAAAGGAAGTAAGACAATTAAGTCATTTATTTTTTTTTTTTTCTTTTTGTATTTCAAATGTCAATTCTTGTAATCCATCCTTTTTGGAAACAGGCAATTGAAGATTTTGCTTCCGAGAATGTTGTTGTTTATTTGGAGTTAAGAACCACTCCAAAGGTAATTAAATAAGCTAGAGGTTTTGCTTTTCTTCCTTGCCTTTGCCACGTAAAATTCTTTTGACATTTCATTGATGAAAATGTTTGTGTGCCATATTATACAGAGGAATGACTCCATAGGAATGACTAAACGGTCCTACATGGAAGCAGTGACGAAAGGTTTATGGGCTGTTAGTTCTGTAGAGGTAGATTTTGCTTCTTATAATCTGGATGCTAGTTCAACAAGCAATATTTGTCATGGAACAATAAAGAAGAAGATATATGTCAGACTTCTTCTCAGCATTGACCGTCGTGAGATGACTGAGGCTGCAATGGAAACTGTATGCTAGTTCAAGTGGATTTTCTACAGCATAGCAGCTGCAAATTGTATGAGACTTTGATTTCTTTCCTTCACTTTTAATAGGTTAAGCTGGAACTGGAGATGAGAGACTCCAGGATAGTTGGTATTGATCTTTCTAGAAATCCTGTTGTGGGTGACTGGTACTTTCCTTACTGGCTATAGATTTTTAACCAACGAATAATGTTTATGCTTGTGACTGGTAGAAATGAATTACAATCTTCAATCATTAGTGGATCTGTTGCAGGGTCATATTTTTGCCGGCATTAAACTTTGCTCGGGAACAAGCTCTCTTTGTTACTCTTCACTGGGGAGAGGTTTGATTGTTTTCCTAATTTTTGTCGACCATTTGACAATATCTATACTTCCTTTTGCTGTTGAAGCTACTTACTTGTTTATTTGGTGACTCAGTGATTGTAGGTACCCAACCATGTGGAAATCCAAGCAATGCTAGGCTTTTTCCCCATAGAATTGGGCCATGCCTCTTGCTTTCAAGAGGAACAACGGAGAAAGTTAAAATCATCCAAAATTCCTGTATGATACCCTTTGTTATTCCTTTGGTTGGCATTAAATGCACAGATGAATTATAACTTCTCATGAATCCCACGAGATCCATGCTATTGGAAAGGCTACATTCTGATGATCTGTTGAATTATCTAATCAAACTCTTTTCACCCACAAGTTATTGGTCACTTTGTTTATCTCTGCTAGACATTCTGAAACTTTTGTGCTAAACATTTTTGAACTTCTGTGCTTCATCAGCCTTCTGAATATTTTGCAGAAAATAAAACTAAATATTTACTTTGACATTTTTAAAGCAGATTATCTCTTTTTGTATATTCCTTGTTGGAGGGCAACATAGTTTTTGCAGCAAAGGCTTTGGATAGTCCGGAATCAACAGTGTTGGATAAATTGTTAGCTTGCTAAAGTTTGTTTGTTTGTTGCTCTGGAAAATTTTTGCAGGTAGAGATCTGTTTGACATCCAACATCAGGACTGATACAATTTCTTCCGTAGATATTCACCATTTTGGTTAGACTTCTGCTTCTATTTTATGCAATTGAAACTTAAGGATTTGGGGTCACCTTAGTATAGTTTCTTTTTCGTTATCATTTCTAACATTCTGCATCATGATGCAGTTGATCTTTAGAATACAAAACATCCTCCGGTGTTGTGCACTGATGATTCTGGAGTTTTGTCCACCAGCCTATCTAATGAATACAACATTGCTTCATCTGCATTTGGTGGGTGTAAGTTGGATACTGTGACTAACTAGCTCAAAACAATCATCACTGACCATGCATTTTATTACTTAGGTCTTGGAAAGAAGGAAATGTTTGAGCTTGCAAGAAATGCAGTCAAGTTTATATTTGCTGATGGTAAGGTTAAGCAGGATTTTACCTATAATTCAGCTGCAATGTGATCCTTGAAATAAGAAAAGTCATGCATTGAAACTTTCCAATGATATAAGTATGTAATAGGATAAATTGATTTGGTGGTGTGAATGAAAAGGAAAAAAAAAAATTGTCACCTTTTTGTCTCTTCGTTTCCTCCTCTCTACTCTATTCTTATGTCTGTTTGTCTACCAAAAAATATCCAATAAAATTTTGGTATTAGAGCTAAAACAACAATGGCTTCGACTAGTTCCTTTCAATCACATGCGCCCAAATTAACCAAAATCAACTATGGAATGTGAAGTATCCAAATGGGGGCTCTCTTGGGTTTACTTGATGTATGAGACCTTGTGGAGACTGGTTATACCAAATCAGATGAGGAGGATGAGGAAACGTTTAGAGAACTAAAGAAAAGAGAGAAGAAGGCATTATTCACGATTTATCAAGGAGTGGATGAAGCCACGTTTGAGTTAATAGCTCCAGCAAAGACGTCAAAAGAAGTTTGGAAGATATTGAAGAAAGTGTATGATGGAATCGATAAAGTGAAGAAGATTCGCCTATAGTCTTTGAGAGCTTAATTTGAAGCACTACAACAAGGGAACTCAGAGACAATTTCTGATTATTTTTCTCAGGTAATTTCTATTGTTCTTTAGATGAGAAGAAATAGTGAGGAGATAAAGGATGTTCGGGTTGTAAAGAAAATCTTGCTATCTCTGGACTCGAAGTTTGACTTTGTAGTTGTGGCGATTGAAGAATCAAAAGATTTAGAGATGATGATTGCTGAAAAACTCCTAGGATCCTTGCAAACCTATGAACAAAGAATACAGAAAAAAAAGAGAGGAGAAAACTTTGGAGCAAGCACTACAGACACAACTTTCATTCAAGAAGAATGAATCATCTAGAAGGGGTTATCAACGAGGAAGATTTACCGCACAAAGAGGACGAGGTAGCCGAGGTTTTTACTCCAACGAGCAAACCAGCAACCACAATGATAGAAAGGAAATTGATCAAAAAGGGTATAGTTGTGGAAGAAGTGGAGGTCGTAGTTAAGGCAGAGGTCGAGGTAGTGGACGTGGTAGAAATACTGGGGGAAAGTACGACAAATCTACAATCTAATGTTGAATTTGCAAGAAGTTTGGCCATTATTCTTATGATTGTTGGTATAACACAAATAATGGAGGAGAAGAAGCAAATTTAGTCGACAAAGAAGTTGATGAAGGGCCGATTTTGTTGATGGCATACAATGAACTAAAACCACTTCAATCTGTTATATAGTTTCTCGACACAAGAGCCTTCAATCACATGTGTGGAAGAAAGGAAGTTTTCACTAAACTTGATCAAAAACAAATGGGCAACATCACTTTCAGTGATCTCTCCAAAAGGCTTATTGAAGAGAAAGGTGATGTCATTTTTGAACTCCAGAATGTAAGAAAACTTTACATTTCAGATGTTTATTACATGTCTGATATTAAAAGTAATTTTCTGAGTATTGGGTAATTGTTGAAGAGAGGATATTGTATAACGTTAAAAAATTTGGCTCTTAGTATTTGTGATAAGATTAATAATCTTATTACTTATGGGAGAATGGCCAAGAACAGGATGTTTCCACTAAAGCTAGGCGTTAATGAGTCGAACTGTTTGATAGCAACTACTCCAAACAACTCTACTCTTTAGCATCTTTATTATGGACATTTGAATTTTGAGGCGTTGAAGTTGTTGGAAAAGAAAAAAAAAAATGTGATTAAGATTGTCGAAGATTAAAGCCCCTAGCAATTTGTGTGAAGTTTGTATTGTGAGAAAGCAGCAACGGAAGCCCTTTAAGAAGTATAAATATAGAAGAGCATCATTATGCCTTAAGCTAGTACATTTAGATGTCTATGAACTCATCAAGATTGTCTCTATTGGAGGTAATCGATATTTCTTGACATTTACGGATGATTATAGTGGAAAAACATGAGTTTACATACTGAAGGAGAAGAAGGAAGTCTGCCAAATTTAAAGAATTTAAGAGTCTTATTGAAAAGCAAAATGACAGCCAAATAAAATGTTTACAGACTGATCGTAGAGGTAAGTACACATAGTAGGAGTTTGAGATTTTTTGCAAGGAGAATGGGATCATTCACCAATTCATGATAGCTCAAACACCACAGCAAAAAGGTGTTTCAGAGAGGAAAAACTGAACAATTATTACTATGATACAATGTATGTTAAAAAAGAGAAATGTTCCAGAGGAATTTTGGGGAGATGTTGTTGCTTGTTTTGTTTATCTATTAAATAGGTTCCCAACAAAGCGCAACAGAGATTTCACACCAGAGGAAGTCTAGAGTTCGCATAAGTTGAAAGTCAATCATCTCAAAATTTTTGGGTGCATTGCTTTTGCAAAGGTACAAGAAGAAAAACATACAAAGTTGGAAGATAAAAGCACAAGGTGTATTTTTTATTTTGCTATGACAAGAATTCCAAAGGCTACAAACTGTACAATCCCATAACTCGCAAGATTGTGATGTCAAAAAATGTTGAGTTTGATGAGGAGTAGATATGGGATTGGAAGAATAGTAACCAGTTTAAGCAAATTTCTTTCGATGAAGAGCAGATGCAGAAGGAAGACATATCAGAAGCATCATCACCTCGTCAAGTCAGAATTCGGCTCGATAATGATGATTCGAGCATCTTAATTGTGAGGAAAAGGAGGAGCATCCAAGACATATACAACTTTAACCAAGTTGTCGATATTAATTTCAATGAAGAATTCAATAATATGTGTCTCTTTGCGGGATTTGATCCATTAATATATGAAGAAGCTTCCAAGGAGACAAAGTGGAGGAAGGCAATGGAGAAAGAGATTCATGCTGTAAATAAGAATGATACATGGGAGCTCACTTCTCTTCTAGAAGGATACAAAGCTATTGAAGTCAAATGGGTGTATAAGACAAAAAGAAATGCAAAAAATGAAGTGAGGAGGCATAAAGCAAGGTTAGTCATGAAAAGATACAAGCAGAAATATGGGGTTGACTACGAAGAAATCTTTGCACAGGTAGCTCAACTTGAAACGGTGAGGCTGCTCATCTTTTTTGCAGCTTAAAGAAGATGGAAGATGTACCAAATGGACGTGAAATTGGCGTTCTTGAAAGGGAATCTTGAAGAAGATGTCTACATCAAGCAACCATTAGGCTTTATCTGTGATGGCCAAAAAGAAAGGTTTACAGGTTGAAGAAAGTGCTCTAAGGGGTCAAGCAAGCTCCAAGAGCCTGAAGTTCCAAAATTGATGGGTATTTTATTTGAGAAAGATTTACAAAGTATTCATATGAGCACTCACTATATATGAAGACAAATTCTAATGAAAATATTTTTCTAGTGTGTTTATATGTAGATAATTTAATTTTCACAAGCAACAATAACTTCATGATTTGAGAATTCAAACAATCAATGGAGAAAGAATTCGATATGACAAACTTGGGTCTATTAAGATATTTCTTGGGCATCAAAGTGCAACAAGATGAAGAAGGAATGGTAGTTTCACAGGAAAGTTATGCCAAGGAGATCCTGAAGAAGTTTTCAATGGAGGATTGTCAGCCTGTGGACACACCAATAGAGTGCAGCATTAAATTGATGAAGGAAGGAGAAGGGAAGCTAGTGAACTCGACATATTACAAAAGTCTCATGGGTTGTCTGAGGTACTTAACTTGTACAATATCCAATATACTTTTTGAAGTTAGCTTGGTGAGCAAGTATATGGAAACTCTGAAGACTTCCCACTTGAAGGCAGCCAAGAGAATCTTGAGATATCTTAAAAGGACAATTGATTATGGGTTGTTATATTCATCTAAAGGAGGTATGGAATTGGTTGGATTTAGTGATAGTGACTGGGTTGGAAACTATAATGATCATAGGAGTACTACAGGGTTTGTGTTTTATCTTGGTAATGCTACATTAACTTAGTCTTCCAAGAAGTAATCTATTATTACCTTATCTACTTATGAGGCAGAGTACATTGTTGTAGCTTTTTGTGTTTGTCATGCTATTTGGTTAAGAGATTATTTCGAGAATTGAAGTTCTAGTAAAAAGACAGAATGAAGATTTATGTGGATAATAAGTCAGCGATTGTTTTGCCTAAGAATTCGGTTCATTATGAGTGTTAGAAGCATATTGATACTCGTTTTCACTTCATACAAGAACAAATTAAGGTAAAAGAAGTCAAGTTGTTGCATGTGAACTCAAGCGACTAAGTTGCTAATATATTTACAGAAGCTTTGAAAGTTGAAGTTTTTCGACATTGAAGGAGGCAACTTAGAGTTCAAGATCAAGGAGAAACAAGTTTAGAGGGGACAAATGTTGGCATATAAACTTATTTTTATTAATTAATACTTTTAAATAAGTAAAAATTTAAAATTTATTGAAAGTTTAAAATTGAGTATGATTCTTGAAATAAGAAAAATTATGCATTAAAACTTTTCATTATTGATATAAATATATAATTCGATAAATTGATCTTGGTGTGAATAAAAACAAAAAAAAATTGTCACCTCTTTGTCTCTTTGTCTCCTCTTCTCTCCTCTGTTCCTATGTCTGTTCGTCTACCAAAAAAAATCTAACAAATATAATATCATGGATGGTTGGTTTGCTTACCTGGGTTTTCGACAACTTTTAAGAAGCATTGAATGACAAAACCAACCTCGATATTAAGTAAAATATGGAGAAGAAAATGCTACAACTGCAAGACCAAGACCTCTTCATTTATCAAAAAAAAAATAAAAAGCACTCCAATCACTCTCTCATTCTCATCTAATCCTCCATATTATTCCTTCTTCCTTTATTCTTCCTTACCTCAGGCTAATTCACTAAAGCAGATTTTATATACAATAGTTGTCCAAACACAACTACTTTCACAAGGAACAGCTCTTATGGGGCTAACCTCAATAGCCTCCTTGCTTGGCTTTGACCAACTTGTCCAGCTCCGAATACAACTACTACAGTGGATTCAACATCCTGGACGCTGGATATGGCACAGTGTATGGCTTGTTTCTATGTCGTAGCGAGGTTAGCCAAGACGCCTCGTGCAGGCCCCCCAAGTTATAGTCCAAGCTCGTCCTTTGGCAAAAGTGGCCATCATACGGTACGATGACTGCTTCTTACGTGACTCGAACATATCCATGTTTAATGTCACGGAAACCTGCCTGCCGTATACATATTGAACCCAGGAAATATGATGGAGCAGCCAGAGCGTTTCCACAATCTGATAACCAACAGAGAAAGAAGACTTCTTTATAATATTTACGAACTGCATTGTTATAGATTAACTCAAGCAAAGTCTTAATGCTTTGTCTTATCTCCACAAACGCTTAGAATAACATTGCATAAAGTCCTATTAAGTGATTTAGTTTGACCCCAAAATGATGATTGAGAAACTTGGTGTTGTAATCAAAAGTGATGGATTAGGGCATTCCATGTAGGCAGACCACCTCTTTAAAGAATAACTAAATTACAATTGAGGCATCAGAGATGTTTTTGCAAAAAATGAAGTGATCTATTTTACAAAACTTGTCAACATACAACAGCTCCTTAAAGAGTAATCAAACTATACTTAGAGTTGTACATTATGCACTTGTACAACTTGAAATTGTATAAGATATAAAATATGATATTTTTTATGCATAATTTCATCATAATAATCCTTATAATCGTGTTGAGAATACGAAGAATCAAGTTATATTGTCGGTCCAAACAGTTGGATGACAAGAAAGAACTTAGGGAGGAGGAAGATCCGAAGATCTACAAATAAAGTCAAGAGCAGTACTTTCTTTTGAAACAAGTGTGTGTTCAACTCTTGGTGCACTACCTTGAGAGGGACGTGGAAGCAAGTGATTCTACGCAAGGTAGGGAAACGAGATAAACCCGGAGTAGTTCTCCCGCCGTGAGGGCATAGCTTGTCAGAGCCTAGCCCGGTAAGAAGAGTATGGGGCAGAAGTGAAGGAATTAATGAATTGGAAAGAAGGAAGGAATGAAGGAGAACAGAACAGAGAAGGAAAAATTTTTAGAGAGAGAAATACAGAGAATTGATTTGTTGAAATTCAATACATTCAAACTGATCCTTCTCACCCTTTCCTTTCTAATTTAAATACTAATCGAAGTCATTCAAAATTCAACCATAACAAATGTCCTTTGGCTCAAAATAATTATCTATTACTAATCAATTATTTTTGTTAACGAAATTTCTAAATTAAATTGAATATCTGTTTTAATCCTAACTTAACTCTTATTTAATATTCAAATTCAGTGATTGGATCTTTAATTGGTTGTGATCCTAACATAGCTATGTCGCGGCTGTCACATCACTTAAGTGATTTCATCGACAAGTTCATTTCTTTTTTTATTTCGAGTCTCTTTTTTATTTTATCAGTACATTTGAAAGTTATCGATTGGAAATTTAAAAGCTTAACTCGTGAATCTTATCATCTTGACCCTCATATTCACTTACATTTAGAAGCCCGAATGGATTACATAATTTAGAATGAATTATATGTTTTAGAACGAAAATTTAGTCTCTAAAGAGGACTTGAATGGTTAGAAGTAAAGATGATTTTTTTCTAAAGGTGTAGGTCCATCTGCTTTGCTTGGTCTTCGATGACTTTGAGAAATATCGAATTACAAAACCGACCCGCATTAATATTGTATGGACTACTTAGCATATAGAGAAGAAAAAGCTGCAACTGCAAGACCAGAAGACCTTCTTCAATTATCAAAAAATGCATTCCAATCACCGTATCATCATTATCAAATCCTCCGTATTATTCCTGCTTCCTTTATTCTTTCTTAACTCAACCTATTTCGCTGAAGCAGATAGTCTTTACCATAATTGTTCAGACACTAGTTTCACAAGTAACAGCCTCTATGAGGTCAATCTCAGGAGTCTCCTTACTTTCCTTTTCTCCGATTCAAAATCGAGGACGCTGGAAACCAAACCGACAAAGTGTATGGCTTGTTTCTATGTCGTGGCGACTTGAGCAACGACACTTGCAAACACTGCGTCCGGGAGGCCGGCCAATTTGTACGCCAAGTTTGTCCTTTCGCAAAAGTGGGCATAGTATTATTCGATGAATGCATCTTACGTTACTCGAACAAGTCCATGTTTTCTGTCATGGAAACTGAGCCTAGCTTTGCCATGTGGAACGTCGAAAATGCGACGGAGCCAAAGCGTTTCGTCTCTCTGGTAACGACCACCTTGGGTCAGATGGCCACTCAGGCGGCCAATAATCCGTCGGCAACTAAAAAGTTTGCAGCCAGAAAGGGGAATATCCCTCATTCTGAAACCCTCTACATCGCCGTGCAGTGTACGCCGGACCTCTCTAGTTCCGACTGCCTTCGGTGTCTTCAGACGGCTATCGCGTGGATTCCACGTGAGAGCCCTGCGAGCGTCGGAAGAAGAGTCTGTCTCCCAAGTTGTAATTTCCGGTATGAAAATTATTCATTTATTGATCAAAAGCAATCGCCGCCGCCACGCCACCACCGCTTGTGGGGGTTCCCGGTTCTCTGCAAACTGCTCCTGGGTCTCTCGGTCCCCCTTCTCCGCCCTCAGACAAGGTAAGTCTAAAGATTTTGTTGACTTTGCAGCTTTAAAGTTTACATCTGACAAAATCTAAAAATTATTTTCTCTAATTCAATGGGAGTGATATATATATATATATAATTTTTTTTTAATATATATATTTTTTTATTTTTTTTTTATTAACTATAAAAATCACAAATATATATTTAATAAAAATAATAAATAATTATTTATATTATAAGATTTTATTGATTCACTATTTTTCATTAATATTATCAATTCATATTCTTTAATTGATCGATAAAACAATACATAAAAATGTTTATATGAGCCGTAAAAATCTACGGTTACCTTTGCGTTAGTTTCTTTTTTTTTTTTTTTTGAAAAACTTTCTTATGCAATGAATTTATGCACAAAAATTCTGACAGGAGAAACTTATTGAATGGTGAAGGTACCAAAGAAAAGAGAGATAGAAGTTTGGTGGTTTGTTTGCAATAAATTGAAATTTAGTGACCTAATTAAAATTAAATAATATGTTCAATGACAACTTACATAATAATTTTTATTAATTAATATTTTTAAATAAATAAAAATTTAAAATTTATTAAAAATTTAAAATAAAGTGTCATTCTTAAAATAAAAAAAATCATATATTAAAGTTTTTTATTAATATAAGTATGTAATTTGATAAATTGATATTAGTGTGAATGAAAAAAAATATATATATGTCATCTCTTTGTCTCTTCTTCTCCTTCTCTCTTCTCTGTTTCTATGTCTATTTGACTACCAATAAAAATCCAACAAAATTTTGGTATTAGAGCTAAAACAACAATGGTTTCAACTAGTTCCTTTCAATCACATGTGCCCATATTAACTAAAGACAACTATAGAATGTAGAGTATCCAAATAGAGACTCTCTTAGGTTCACTTGATGTATGAGACCTTGTGGAGACTAATTATACTGAATCAAATGATGAGGATGAAGAGACATTTAGAGAATTAAAGAAAAGAGAGTAGAAGGCATTATTCACTATTTATCAAAGAGTGGACGAAGCTATGTTTGAGTTGATTGTTCTAGTAAAGATGTCAAAAGAAGCTTGGAAGATATTGAAGAAAGTCTATGATGGAGTCAATAAAGTGAAGAAGATTTGCCTGTAGTCTTTAAGATCTTAATTTGAAGCACTGCAATAAGGGAACTTAGAGATAATTTATGATTATTTTTCACAAGTAATTTCTATTGTTCATGAGATGAGAAGAAACGACAAGGAGATGAAGGATGTTTGGGTTATAGAAAAAATCTTACTATCTCTGGACTCGAAATTAGACTTTGTATCTATGGTGATTGAAGAATCAAAAGATTTAGAAATGATGATTACTAAAGAATTCTTGGCATCTTTGTAAACCTATGAACAAAGAATACAAAAGAAATGTCAGGAGAAAACTTTGAAGCAAGCACTACAGACACAACATTCATTCAAGAAGAATGAATCATCTAGAGGGAGTTATCAATGAGAAAGATTTATTGCACAAAGAGGACGAGGTAGTTGAGGTTCTTACTCCAACGAGCAAACTAGCAACCACAATGAAAGAAATGAAACTGATCAAAAAGGGTATGGTCATGGAAGAAGTGGAGGTTGTAGTCAAGGCCGAGGTCAAGGTAGTGCACGTGGTAGAAATACTGGGGAAAAGTATGACAAATCTACAATCCAATGTCGAATTTGCAAGAAGTTTGGTCATTATTCTTATGATTGTTGGTATAACACAAATAATGGAGGAAAAGAAGCAAATCTAGTCAACAAAGAAGAAGTTAATGAAGGGTCGATTTTGTTGATGGCATACAATGAACCAAAACCACTTCAATATGTTACATAGTTTCTCAACACAAAAGCCTCCAATCACATGTATGGAAGAAAGGAAGTTTTTACTAAATTTGACCAAAGACAAATGGGCAACATCACTTTCGATGATCTCTCCAAAAGGCCTATTGAAGGGAAAGGTAACGTCATTTTTGAGCTCCATAATGGAAGAAAACTTTGCATTTAAATGTTTATTACGTGTCTGATATTAAAAGTAATCTTCTGAGTATTGGACAATTGTTGGAGAGAAGATATTATATAATGATGAAGAATTTAAATCTTAATATTTGTGATAAAAATAATAATTTTATTACTTATATAAGAATGACTAAGAATAAGATATTTCCATTAAAACTAAGCGTTAATGAGTCGAATTGTTTGAATTTTGGTACCATGGCGGTGTTTTAGAGAGGAAAAACTGAACAATTCTTAATATGATACGATATATGTTAAAAGAAAGAAATGTTTCGAAAGAATTTTGAAGAAATGATGTTGCTTGTGCTATTTATCTATTAAATAGATTCTTGACAAATCACAAAGAGATTTCACGTCAAAGGAAGTTTGGAGTTCGCGTAAGCCAAAAGTTGATCATCTCAGAATTTTTGGAAGCATTGTTTTTACAAAGGTACAAGAAGAAAAGCAAACAAAACTGGAAAATAAAAGCCAAAAGTGTATTCTTTTTTGCTATAGCAAGAATTCCAAAAACTACAAGTTGTACAATCCCATAACTCGCAAGATCGTAATATCAAAAGATGTTGAGTTTGATGAGAAGCAGATATGGGATTAGAAGAATAGTAACCAGCTTAAGGAAATCTCTTTCAATGAAGAGTAGAAGCAGAAGGAAGACACACCAGAAGCATCATCACCTCGTCAAGTCAGAATTCAGCCCAATAGTGATGATTGGAGCAGCTCAATTGTGAGGAAAATGAGGAGCATCCAAGACATATACAACTATAGCCAAGTTATCAATATTAATTTCAATGAAGAATTCAATAATATCACAGGGATGGTTGGCTTGCTTGACCTGGATTTTCGACGACTTTTAAGAAGCATTGAATTACAAAACCAACCTCCATATTAAGTGGCATATGGAGAAGAAAAAGCTGCAAATGCAAGACTAGAAGACCTCTTCATTTATCCAAAAAAAAATAAAAAGCACTCCAATCACTCTCTCATTCTCATCAAATCCTCCATATTATTCCTTCTTCCTTTATTCTTCCTTACCTCAGTCTATTTCGTTGAAGCAAATTTTATATACAATATTTGTCCAAACACAACTACTTTCACAAGAAACGGCTCCTGTGGGGCTAACCTCAATAGCCTCTTGGCTTTCCACCAACTTGTCCAGCTCCGAATACAACTACTACAGTGGATTCAGCATCCTGGACGCTGGATATGGCCCAGTATATGGCTTGTTTCTATGTCGTGGCGACGTTAGCAAAGACGTCTGCAAAAACTGTGTTGCGCAGGCCACCCAAGATATAGTCCAAGCTCGTCCTTTGGCAAAAGTGGCCATCATATGGAACGATGACTGCTTCTTACGTTACTCGAGTCCATGTTTAATGTCATGGAAACCAGCCTGCCGTATACATATTGAACCTCGAAAATGTGACGGAGCAGCCAGAGCATTTCAACGATCTGATAACCAACAGAGAAAGAAGACTTCTTTATAGTATTTGCGAACTGCATTGTTTATCTCCACAAACACTTAGAATAAGATTGCATAAGGTTCAGTTAAGTGATTTAATTTGACCCCAAAATGATCTAGTGATTGAGAAACTTGGTGTTGTAATCAAAAGTGATTGATTAGGGCATTCCATGTAGGCAGACCAGCTCTTTAAAGAATAACTAAATTACAATTGAGGCACCCGAGATGTTTTTGTTAGAAATGAAGTGATCTATTTTAGAAAACCTATCAACATACAACAGCTCCTTGAAGAGTAATCAAACTATACTTAGAGTTGTACATTATGCACTTGTACAACTCGAAAATGTATAAGATCTGAAACATGATATTTTTTATGTATCATTTAATCCTAATAATTCTTATAATCGTGTTGAATATATGAAGAATCATGTCATATTGTCGGCCCAAACAGTTGGAAGACAAGAAAGAACTTACGGAGGAGGAAGATCCAAAGATCTACAAATAAAGTCAAGAGCAGTACTTTCTTCTGAAACAAGTGTGTGTTCAACTCTTGGTGCACTACCTTGGGTGGGACGTGGAGGCAAGTGGTTATACGCAAGGTAGGGGGAACGAGATAAACCCGGAGTAGTTCTCCCGCCGTGAGGGCATAGCTTGTCAGAGCCTAGCCCGGTAAGAAGAGTATGGGGCAGAAGTGAAGGAATTAATGAATTGGCAAGAAGGAAGGAATGAAGGAGAACAGAACAGAGAAGGAAGAATTTTTAGAGAGAGAAATACAGAGAATTGATTTGTTGAAATTCAATACATTCAAACTGATCCTTCTCACCCTTTCCTTTCTAATTTAAATACTAATCGAAGTCATTCAGAGTTCAACCATAACAAATGTCCTTTGGCTCAAAATAATTATCTATTACTAATCAATTATTTTTGTTAACGAAATTTTCAAATTAAATTGAATATCTGTTTTAATCCTAACTTAACTCTTATTTAATATTCAAATTCAGTGATTGGATCTTTAATTAGTTGTAATCCTAACATAGCTATGTCGCGGCTGTCACATCACTTAAATGATTTCATCGGGAAGTTCATTTCTTTTTTTTTTTTTAACGAGTCTCTTTTTTATTTTATAAGTACATTTGAAAGTTCTCGATTGGAAATTTAAAAGCTTAACTCGTGAATCTTATCTTCTTGACCCTCATATTCACTTACATTTAGAAGCCCGAATGGATTACATACTTTAGAATGAATTATACTTTAGAATGAATTATATGTTTTAGAACAAAAATTTAGTCTCTAAAGAGGACTTGAATGGTTAGAAGTCATGCAATTAGATGATTTTCTTCTAAAGGTATAGGTCCATCTGCTTTGCTTGACTTGGTCTTCGATGACTTTGAGAAATATCAAATCACAAAACCGACACGCATTAATATTGTATGGACTAGGTAGCATATAGAGAAGAAAAAGCTGCAACTCCAAGACCAGAAGACCTTCTTCAATTATCAAAAAATGCATTCCAATCACCATATCATCCTTATCAAATCCTCCATATTATTTCCTGCTTCCTTTAGTCTTTCTTAACTCAACCTATTTCGCTGAAGCAGATAGTCTTTACCATGTTTGTTCAGACACTAATTTCACAAGCAACAGCCTCTACGAGGTCAATCTCGAGAGTCTCCTTTCTTTACTTTCCTCCGACTCAACCAGCTCCAAATACAAACACTATGATGGATTCAAAATCGAGGACGCTGGAAACCAAACCGACAAAGTGTATGGCTTGTTTCTATGTCGTGGCGACTTGAGTAACGACACTTGCAAACACTGCGTCCGGGAGGCCGGCCAATATGCACGCCAATTTTGTCCTTTCGCAAAAGTGGGCATAGTATTATTCGATGAATGCATCTTACGTTACTCGAACAAGTACATGTTTTCTGTCATGGAAACTGAGCCTAGCTTTGCCATGTGGAACGTTGAAAATGCGACGGAGCCAAAGCGTTCGTCTCTCTGGTAACGACCACCTTGGGTCAGATGGCCACTCAGGCGGCCAATAATCCGTCGGCAACTAAAAAGTTTGCAGCCAGAAAGGGGAATTTCACTCGGTCTGAAACCCTCTACACCGCCGTGCAGTGTACGCCGGACCTTTCTAGTTCCGACTGCGTTCGGTGTCTTCAGGCGGCTATCGCGTGGATTCCACGTGAGAGCCCTGCGAGCGTCGGAAGAAGAGTCTGTCTCCCAAGTTGTAATTTCCGGTATGAAAATTATTCATTTATTGATCCAAAAGCAATCGCCGCCGCCACGCCACCACCGCTTGTGGGGGTTCCGGTTCTCTGCAAACTGCTCCTGGGTCTCTCGGTCCCCCTTCTCCGCCCTCAGATCCGGCACAAGGTAAGTCTAAAGATTTTGTTGAAAGTTTACATCTGACAAAATCTAAAAATTATTTCCTCTAATTTAATAGGAGTATTATAAGATTTTATCGATTCACTATTTTTCATTAATATTATCAATTCATATTCTTTAATTGATCGATAAAACTACACATAAAAATGTTTATATGAGCCGTAAAAATCTACGGTTACCTTTGCGTTAGTTTCTTTTTTTTTTTTTTTTTTTTTTGGGAAAACTTTCTTATGCAATGAATGTATGCACAAATATTCTGTCAGGAGAAACTTATTGAATGGTGAAGGTAACAAAGAAAAGAAAGATAGAAGTTTGGTGGTTTGTTTGCAATAAATTGAAATTCAGTGACCTAATTAAAATTAAATAATATGTTGAATGACAACTTACATAGACAACAATTGTTGTCACTATTTAACTAATTAATTGTTAAGCAATGATTGTAAGTTCCAAACCAAACCAAACCCCTCAAAATGAATATATCATTTAAAGCGAATTGTGGGTGGTTGCTGAAAAACAAAACTCATAAAGCCATCCGTATAAAACGGTATGGATTGTATGCTAGAGAAATACGTGACTTGACCTTTTTTTTTTTGCTAAGCGACAATTAATTTTTTTGACTGTGCGACGAAGAATCAAGTAAATAACGACAAATAAACATGCTTTAAAAATTCAAAATTTTAATTAACCGATAAAACCAAAGTGAATTGATTTTATGGTTTACTAAATTGATTTTATAAATAATTAATTAAACTAATCATAAACCAAAATTTTTTGTTAAGTTTTTATTTCTAAAGTTTAGGCGTGGTTAACCTAATCAAATAATTTTGCCTTTTATCTTTCACTTTTTCACTTTGCGAATCCAGATAAAAAGCACTCGCTATTGCCTATTAACAAACGAATGGTCCAACACCTTAAAGGAAGAGGATTTTAAGATTTTATGTACTTTTCTGTCATGTTTGCTGTTTAATCGATAAAATTAAGAACGTCAGTTTGTCGGCTTATGCCTTACAGGGAGCCTCTATCCTCTTTCTGGGGTTTTTTTTTTTAAATTTAACTCAAAATGATTTCACTTTTCCTAGTGCAAAATTACAAATTAAAACATGTTTTCTCATGCATTGAACTTGTTCTGTCTTTATTTTGCTTGTCTTGCTTGTTTACACTCATTCATTTATAAAAGATATTATCGCATCAAAGTATTATATCACGAATGTCTGTTAAATGTAGAAAATCAAAGACCAAATTGTGAATTTCGGTCATTTTTATTTGGTAACTAAAATCGAACTATTCAAATAAAAAGTTTGGTTTTAGTTTTCAATTCTATATAATTAAAACTTTCAATATGATTTATATTATACAGATTCGGTTCGACTAATAATCTTAATAACAAGGCAGATATCATCTATATAATTTGAGATTTAAAGTTAATTTGTAATTTTACTTCAATTAGTTGAAAAAAATTTTTACTTAGTATTTTTTTTATAAACTTAAAAATAAATTTTAAATAAAAAAATTTATATAAAATAAAAATTATTATAAAATTTTTTTATAAATAAATTTAAGATTTTTATTTATTAGATAGATTATTAATATAAGAAGTGATATAATTATAATTATTTGATTATTAGTTAAAAATTATATGTTTTAACTAAAATTTTTTTTATAAAATTAAGAGTAATATTTATTATATTTATAAAAATATAAAGTTTAAAATTTTTTATATATATTAAAAATAAAGTTTTTTTTTATTATTATTATCATTTTACTTGTGAAGCAACTTTTCCCACAAACATTATCATTTCTGCAGCCGCTGGTTGTGTCATTGCTGTCACGCTCTTCTGCGTATGCTACTGTCTCATAAGAAGATCAGCAAGAACCAAGTATGGTAGTGTCCCAGAAGGGCAAGGTAATATTGAAGACTTGTAGAGCTGACGGGATATCAAATTGCCATTTATGGTTATTTCAAGCGCTTGTGTTTTTACTTCTTTCTATTATTGCATTTTGGTGGTCGCTACACACCAGCAATTTCATTAAGTAATGACCGTAGCCCATTGGAAGTATTGGAAATTTATGAAATCTAATCCCTTGACCGTGACACCCTGACTGAACTATGGGGACAGTTTTTAACATTGGAAGCATCACCAGAAGTTGTGGTTTAGTACTCAAAAGGTTTATTATCATCATGCAAAAGGTCATGGATTTAAACTTTTGTTAATACTTGCTTTGCTTTTTTTTTTTTTTTACAATTAAATGAAGTGATTATTTGCTTGTTTTTCATTGACTAGAACTGTAATTTTATCAATCGCCCCATTAGTGATGATGAGCTCATGACCTTCTAGCAACCCTTAACAGATCCTTATTATTTCCCATTATACACAACCCAAACATTTTTCAGTTTAACTAGATTTGTACCATGAATATGATTTTTCTCCAGGGGGCTGAAATCCAAATAGAAAACAAAAGCGATAGAGGAGCTTCAAACAAATGCACTGTTTAGATTCTGGGACAATTTTGTTTTGTTTTGTCCCAGTCATTATTGACTTTCACCTTCAAGTGGGCAATTGTCATTGTCATGGCGACATAGAATTCTGTACGTAAGATCTTTTATGCATATATTTTCTGTTGAAAACAGCACATCGGCGAATAGGGAATAAAGGTTGAGAATATGCTTAGCATTGTCCATAACCATAAGGAATATTCCGTCGTTATTGTCTGGCGGAGTTTGTTTTTCTTTTTTGGTACAAGGAAGGTTAAAGGTTATTATAACACGAAGTCACGATAGAGTCAGAAATTTTTGCCAGTGGATGCAAACAAAAAGATTAGAAAAAATTGAATTTAAGTAAAATAAAAATCTAATAGGGCAAACAGAGGACATTTACCCAATTCTCAACAATGTCACTACGCTTCAAATTAATAAGTTTCTTACCAAGTGTCCCTTTTACTGTGATTTGTCAACTGTTTCTTACCGATTCTCTTTGCTACCTTTTGTACAATTTGGGCGATGCAATACGGAGAAATGATCTGGGTGTACATGAACACGCAAATATGTTCCAGCTCCAAGGAATTGATTAGGATCCTGAAGGTTTTTTGTGCTTCTCAAACTGTTTTCCCTTTGATGGAAGCTCTCTTTTTCCCAACTGAGGATGCAGTAACTTCTTCGAACTTCTTGTTCCGGAGTTGATATGGGGGCAACTGCTGGCACACAAGTGCACACAGCTCAAAAATTTATAAGATCTGAAACATACCTTCAAATCATGATATTTTCTACCCTTGGACAAGATGACAAGAAAATGGTGCTTAGACCCCTCTTCTCATCTTTCCTTGAGAAACCATTTTGCCTAATACTACGAACAAGGGACAAAATGATAGGATGATCTCTATTTTGGTGACTAAACCATTCATTGCTTTTGCTTAAATGAAAAAGAAGTCCAACAACAGCGTGGGATAAGCCCCATGCTGTCTCACAAAACCCAACAAAAAAAAATGCTAAAATGCTTTAACTCTCCGCCCGTGAAACAGATTGAAGGTCATAGTTCTATCAATTTAGCACCTAATTCAAATAAAAAAAAAAATCAAAATTGAAGCACAAAGCTTGAACCCCTCCAACCTTTCAACCTTAAATCCCAAAATGCTTTAACTTCCAGCGATTTAAGCACACACATAAATGAGTGAGAAACAAAGCAAAAACTTTCAGACTTCTCAGTATCCACTAATCCAAAAAACAGTACTGTATATAATTTAAGATTCAAGACTTCATCATTTTTCGTCCATTTATTTAAGTCATCAAGCATGAGCTAAATATTTCATCAAAGCACAAGCTTCCAGACTGAAAGAAAAAGCAAAAAAAATATTAGAAAGCCAGAGAAGATGTGCTTTAAAAGAAATGAAATTTAAAGTAACCATTAACAAAAGGAGCAGCATTTGTATACTCAGCATCCAGTTTCGATGATTTGAAGCCAAAGTTTTTTTACTCGGCAGGACGCCTAAGCTCCAGTAGCCGCAGGTGAAGATTGAGGATACGGTAAATGAACCCATCTCCGCTCGGAGCTTAGCAGCTGTGTTTGAAGAGCGGCAGAGGGTGCGTTTTGAGCCGTACACAACAGGAAAGAGAACCTGATGGGGCTGGCCGGTTCTGCAGACGAAACCAGCGGCATTTTGGACCTTTATTGGGCAAAGCAAACTGGCCCATTAGCCCAACTTTTTTATGGTTATAATATAATGCACTCCAGTTTCTCAACATAAACAGAAAAGCCAGAAAGAGAGATGAAGTATGGGGAATTTATGGAATCTAATCCCTTAACCGTCACCCTGACTGAACCATTACGGAACAGGTTTTAAAGTTTGAAGGATCACCAAACATTGTGGTGCAATGCTTACAAGGCTTATCAAAAACCATACAAAAAGTTACGGATTCCAACTTTTGTCAAAAGATTCAGTAGAGGTAATCATATAGAGTATTATACTTGCTTTCCTTTGTTTTAACAATCAAATAAAGTGATTATTTTGCTTGCTACTCATTGACTAGGATTTCAATTTTATCAATCGCCCCATTAGGGATGCATGAGCTCATGACCTTCTAGCAATTCAAGTACCCATCCTTATTATTTTCCATTATGCACAACCCAAACATTTTTCAGTTGAACTAGATTTGGACTATGAATATGATTTTTCTTTAGGGGTGAAATCCAAATAGAAAACAAAAGCAAAAGAGGAACTTCAAACTAACAGAAGAGCTGGATGATGTGAAAATGGAATAGAAACTGTGCACAGAGTAACAAATGCACAGTTTAGATTCTGGGACGATTTTGTTTTGTTTTATCCTAGCGATTATCTACTTTTTTCACTTTGATGCGGGCAATTGTCATTGTTATGGCGACATATAATTCTGTAAGTAGGATCTTATATGCATATATTTTCTGTAAGGTTGAGAATATGCTTAGCATTGTCCATAACCATTAGGAATATTCCGTCATTATTGTCGGAGTTTAGTTTTTTTCTTTTTGGTACAACGAAGCCTAGAGGTTATTATAACACGAAGCCACTATAGGGTCAGAAATTTTTGCCAGTGGATGCAAACAAAAGAATTAGAAAAAATTGAATTAAAGGAAAATAAAAATCTAATAGGGCAGAGGACATCTGCCCCATTCTTAACAATGTCACTTCGCTTGAAATCAATAATTTTCTTAACAAGGGTCCCTTTTATTGTGGATTGTCACCAATTCTCTTTGCTATGGGTGATGAAATACGGAAGAACGATCTGGGTGTATATGAACACGCAAGTATGTTCCAGCTTCAAGGAATTCATTAAGATCAATTATCCTGAAGGTGTTTTGTGCTTCTTAAACTGTTTTCCCATTGATGGAAGCTCTCTTTTTCACAAAACTTCTTCAAACTTCCTAATTTGTTCCGGAGTTGATGTGGGGCCAGCTGCGGGCACACAAGTGCATAATACACAGCTCAAAAATTTATAAGATCTGAAACATATCTTCAAATCATGATATTTTCTACCCTTGGATAAGATGACAAGAAAATTGTACTTAGACCCCTCTTCTCATCTTTCCTTGAGAAACCCTTTTGCCTAATACTACGAACAAGGGACAAAATGATAGATGATGTCTATTTTGGTGACTAAACCATTCATTGCTTTTGCTTAAATGAAAAAAAAAGTCCAACAACAGCGTCGGATAAGCAGGATAGTGTCTCACAAAACCCAACAAAAAAAATCAATACTTGTACACCAAGAGAATTTTGGAAGACATTACAGATTTCAAAATATCACCTTTTCTTTTCGGAAATGACTGCTAAACTCAAGTTTCCACCAGTGAAACAGATTGAAAGTCATAGTTCTATCAATTTAGCACCTAATTCAAATAAAAATATTAGAAAAGATGTGCTTTAAAAGAAATGAAATTTAAAGTACCCATTAACAAAAGGAGCAGCATTTGTATACTCAGCATCCAGCTTCGATGATTTGCAGCCAGAGTTTCTCTTACTCAGCAGGACGCCTAAGCTCCGGTAGCCGCAGGTGAAGATTGAGGATACGGTAAATGAACCCATCTCCGCTCGGAGCTTAGCCGCCGTGCTTGAGAAGCGGCAGAGACTGCGTTTGGAGCCGTACACAACAGAAAAGACAACCTGATGGGGCTGGCCGTTGGCATTTTGGACCTTTATTGGGCAAAGCAGGCTGGCCCATTAGCCCAACTTTTTTATGGTTATAATAGAGCGCACTCCATTTTCTCAACCTAAACAGAACAGCCAGAAAGAGAGATAGAGTGGTGGGTTTGTATGCCAAAGATTGAACTTCATGCCCATCTCAATGGCTCCATTAGAAACTCCACACTTTTGTGAGCTTTTACTCCTTTTCCTTTGTTCTTCTTTGTTTCCATTGAGTCTAATGGCTTTGTGAGCTTTTACTCCTTTTCCTTTGTTCTTCCTTTATGTTTCCTTTCTCTGTATTGAGTCTAATGGCTTTGTGAGCTTTTACTCCTTTGGATTTGAACACTTTGTTGCTCATTGTACTTAATTGCTCCAGTTTTAATGTTTCTATCCATTTTCTTTTCCAATTGTCATTGCTTTTTGAATATGCATACAGAGAACTTGCCAGAGGTTTGGGCGAAAAGGGTATCATTGTTTTTTCAGATGTTGAGCATGTTATCATGAAAGGTTTTTTTTTTTTTTTTTTTTTCCCTCTTCGCTGGTTACTGATATGTTTGGTTGCTGAAGAAAGTGAAAAAATGAGGAAGGAGTGTACGTACTTCATTTGAATTTTTTATT
This sequence comes from Rhizophora mangle, assembly GCA_037832345.1. Lineage (NCBI taxonomy): Eukaryota > Viridiplantae > Streptophyta > Magnoliopsida > Malpighiales > Rhizophoraceae > Rhizophora > Rhizophora mangle. The sequence goes on along the minus strand of JBAPLJ010002068.1, from coordinate 69,952 downwards.
TTGACAATTTCTTGTCCAGAAAGCAGTAACTTTTCATGTTATTGTTCAATTTTTCAATTTTGAATTGCAATGTTACGTGGCTTTTCTGATTGAGTTGTTTTTCTGCATATACTGCCAGAACATTGTGATTCGTGTCTATGGTTGCCCTCGTTATCCAAGTCAATTTTTGTGTTGCTTTTAGATGTTTATTTGATTTCCCGCTTATTCTGATAATTACAACTTTGGGAGACTCTTGATTTGTCTCTGTCCAGATGATCGTTATTTGCGTGAAGTTTTCAAGTTGTTTGACCTGATTCACATTATTACCACCGATCACAACACTGTTACAAGGATCACAAAAGAAGTAAGACAATTAAGTCATTTATTTATTTATTTTCTTTTTGTATTTCAAATGTCACTTCTTGTAATTCATCCTTTCTGGAAACAGGTAATTGAAGATTTTGCTTCTGAGAATGTTGTTTATTTGGAGTTGAGAACCACTCCAAAGGTAATTAAATAAGTTAGAGGTTTTGCTTTTCTTCCTTGCCCTTGAGACACAAAATTCTTTTGACTTTTCATTGATGAAAATGTTTGTGTGCCATATTATACAGAGGAATGATTCCATAGGAATGACTAAACAGTCCTACATGGAAGCAGTGATGAAAGGTTTACGGGCTGTTAGTTCTGTTGATGTAGATTTTGCTTCTTATAATCTGGATGCTAGTTCAACAAGCAATATTTGTCATGGAACAATAAGGAAGAAGATATATGTCAGACTTCTTCTCAGCATTGACCGTCGTGAGACAACTGAGGCTGCAATGGAAACTGTATGCTAGTTCAAGTGGATTTTCTACAGCATAGCAGCTGCATATTGTATGAGACTTTGATTTCTTTCCTTCACTTTTAATAGGTTAAGCTGGCACTGGAGATGCGAGACTCCGGGGTAGTTGGTATTGACCTTTCTGGAAATCCTGTTGTGGGTGACTGGTATTTTCTTTACTGGCTATAGATTTTTAACCAATGAATAATGGTTATGCTTATGACTGGTAGAAATGAATTACAAGTTCCAATCATTAGTGTATCTGTTGCAGGGTCACATTTTAGCCGGCATTAAACTTTGCTCGGGAACAAGGTCTCTTTGTGACTCTTCACTGTGGAGAGGTTTGATTGTTTTCCTATTTTTTGTCGACCATTTGACAATATCTATACTTCCTTTTACTGTTGAAGCTACGTACTTGTTTATTTGGTGACTTAGTAATTGTAGGTACCCAACCATGTGGAAATCCAAGCAATGCTAGACTTTTTCCCCATAGAATTGGCCATGCCTCTTGCTTTCAAGAGGAACAATGGAGAAAGTTAAAATCATCCAAAATTCCTGTATGATACCCTTTGTTATTCCTTTCGTTGGCATTAAATGCACAGATGAATTATAACTTCTCATGAATCTCACAAGATCCATGTTATTGAAAAGTCTACATTCTGATGATCTGTTGAATTATCTAATCATACTCTTTTCACCCACAAGTTATTGGTCACTTTTTTTATGTCTGCTAGACGTTCTGAAACTTTTCTGCTAAACATTTTCGAGTTTCTGTGCTTCATTAGCCTTCTGAATATTTTGCAGAAAATAAAACTAAATATTTACTTTGACATTTTTAAAGCAGATTATCTCTTTTTTTTTTTATTCTTTGTTGGAGGGCAGCATAGTTTCTTATGTTGTGTGCAGCAAAGGCTTTGGATAGTCTGGAATCAACAGTGTTGGATAAATTGTTAGCTTGCTAAAGTTTGTTTGTTTGTTGCTCTGGAAAATTTTTGCAGGTAGAGATCTGTTTGACATCCAACATCAGGACTGATCCAATTTCTTCCATAGATATTCACCATTTTGGTTAGACTTCTGCTTCTATTTTATGCAATTGAAACTTAAGGATTTGGGGTCACCTTAGTATAGTTACTTTTTGGTTATCACTTCTAACATTCTGCATTGTGATGCAGTTTGATCTTTACAATGCAAAACATCCACTGGTGTTGTGCACTGATGATTCTGGAGTTTTCTCCACCAGCCTATCTAATGAATACAACATTGCTTCATCTGCATTTGGTGGGTGTAAGTTGGATACTGCGACTAACTAGCTCGAAACAATCATCACTGACCGTGCATTTTATTACTTAGGTCTTGGAAAGAAGGAAATGTTTGAGCTTGCAAGAAATGCAGTCAAGCTCATATTTACTGATGGTGACGTTAAGCAGGATTTGACCGAGATTTTTAATTCAGCTGCAAAGAAGCTCCACCTATAATTTTGCGTCTGTTGGGGCATAAGTGCCTCCTGGTGGTATGGTTATGCCATGTAGTGCAAAACTCTCTAATTTTCAGTAGATGATTTGACATTGGAATGGTGTATTTGTTAAAATATTCCCCCTACCACAACATGTATTTCTGGCTTATTTAGCAACCTGGCAGGTAGGCCATGCCAGCCATTTGGATTCAAGTAAGCAGATGCCAATCTTGTTTTAAGATGTAAGCTTTGGTTTCCGACAACATTCTCTTCACTTGCACTTGAGTTATTTTTTCAATGCTTGCATGGGCTATGCTCGGAAAGGCCATCGTGAATGGGCATATACAGTTTGCAATGTTTTTCTGATCCGTTCATGGTACTTTTGAACTAAAATTTGGCCTCCAAAAAGGACCTCAATAGTTAAAGAGCTCTAGATTTCTTATGTTCAAATACTTATACATGCAGACCTGTGTCGACTTCGTTTCGGGTTCTGGAAGTCGAACCTCTACAACTCCCCCAGCTTCCTCTTCCGCTTCCGCGATTGCAGCGTTAGAAGTATTAGCAGTAGGTTTGACGGCCTTTTAATCCTAACTTAACTCTTATTTAATATTCAAATTCAGTGATTGGATCTTTAATTGGTTGTGATCCTAACATACGGCTGTCACATCACTTAAGTGATTTCATGGGGAAGTTCTTTGCTTTTTTTTTTCTTATGGAGTCTCTTTTTTATTTTATAAATACATTTGAAAGTTCTGCGGTCGCTCCAGCATGGTTTGGTCTTCGATCAGTTTCCAGCATGTCACATCACAACCATGGTTAGAAGTCATGCAATTAGATGATTTTTTTTAAAGTTGTAGGTGCATTTGGTTGACTAAGGATGCTTGACTTGGTCTTCGATGACTTTGAGAAATATCGAATTACAAAACGGACTCGCATTAATAGTGTGTGGACTACGTAGCATATAGAGAGAAGAAAAAGCTGCAACTGCAAGACCAAAAGACCTTCTTCAATTATCAAAAAATGCATTCCAATCACCCTATCATCCTTATCAAATCTTCCGTATTATTCCTGCTTCCTTTATGCTTTCTTAACTCAAGCTATTTCGCTGAAGCAGATGGTGTAATGCCATACCATAATTGTTCAGACACTAGTTTCACAAGTAACAGCCTCTACGATTTCAATCTCCAGAGTCTCCTTAATTCCCTTCCCTCCGACTCAACCAGCTCCAAATACAAACACTATGATGGATTCAATGATGGATTCAAAATCGAGGACGCTGGAAACCAAACCGACAAAGTGTATGGCTTGTTTCTCTGTCGTGGCGACTTGAGCTACGACAGTTGCAAAAACTGCGTCGTGAGGGCCGGCACAATTCTACGCGAATTTTGTCCTTTCGCAAAAGTGGGCATAGTATTTGACAATCCCTGCATCTTACGTTACTCGAACAAGTATATGTTTTCTGTCATGGAAACCGGGACTAACTTTACCGTGACGGGCCGCGAAAGTGCGACGGAGCCAGACCGTTTGGTCCGGCTGGTAACGACCACCTTGGATCAGATGGCCACTCAGGCGGCCAATGATTCGTCGCCAACTAAAAAGTTTGCAACCAGAACGGTGAATTTCACTCTGTCTGAAACCCTCTACTTTGCCGTGCAGTGTACGACGGACCTTTCTAGTTCCGACTGCCTTCGGTGTCTTCAGGCGGCTTTCGCATGGATTCGACGTGAGACCCCTGCGTGCCTCGGAAGAAGAGTCTATTTCCCAAGTTGTTATTTCCGGTATGAAACTTTTTCATTTATTGAAGGAATCGCCGCCGCGGCGCCACCACCGCTTGTGAGGGTTCCCGGTTCTCAGCAAATTGCTCCTGGGTCTCTCGGTCCCCCTTCTCCGCCCTCAGATCCGGCACAACGTAAGTCTAAAGTTTTAAAGTTTACATCTGACAAAATCTAAAAATTATATATATATAATTTTTAATTGTATATATTTTTATTTTTTTTAATATTAATTATAAAAAAATTACAAATATATATTTAACAAAAATAATAAGTAATTATTTATATTATAAGATTTTATCGATCTACTATTTTTTCATTAATATTATTAATCATCATATTCTTTAATTGATCGATAAAACTATACGTAAAACTGTTTATATAAGTAGTAAAAATCTACGTTTACCTTTGCGTTAGTTTTCTTGTTTTTTCCTGGAAACATTTTTATGCAATGAATGCACAAAAATTCTGATAGAAGAAACTTATTGAACAGTGAAGGTACGAAAGAAAAGAAAAATAGAAGTTTGGTGATTTGTTTGCAATAAATTGAAATTCAGTGACCTAATTAAAATTAAATAATATGTTCAATGACAACTTAGACAACAATTGTTGTCACTATTTAACTAATTAATTGTTAAGCCATGATTGTAAGTACCCAACCAAACCGCTCAAAATGAATATATCATTTAAAGCGAATTTTGGGTGGTTGCTGAAAAACAAAATTATAGTTGATTTGCTAGTATATACACACACATAAAGTGCAAGCCATCCGTGTAAAACGGTTTGGATTGTATGCTAGATAAAAATTGACTTGAAATATGTGACTTGACCTTTTTGTTTGCTAAGTGACAATTAATTTTTTCGGTCTGTGCGACGAAGACTCAAGTAAATAACGACTAATAAGCACGCTTTTAAAATTTAAAATTTTAATTAATCGATACAACCAAAGTCAATTGATTTTATGGTTTACTAAATTGATTTTATAAATAATTAATTAAACTAATCATAAACCAAAATTTTTGATTAAGTTTTCATTTATAAAGTTTAAGTGTGGTTAACCTAATCAAATAATTTTGACTTTCTTCTTTCACCTTACGAATCCAGATAAAAAGCACTCGCTATTGGTTATTAACAAACGAATAGTCCAACACCTTAAAGGAAGAGGATTTCAAAATTTTATGTGCTTTTCTGTTTGCTGTTTAATTGAAAAAATTAAGAATGTCAGTTTGTCGGCTTATGCCTTACAGGGAGCCTATATCCTCATTTCTTTTCTCTGATGTACTACTTTCAGTCAAGCTTCTAGGTTTTTTCATTTTTTAATTTAACTTAAAATGATTTCTCTTTTCCTGGTGCAAAATTACAATTTAAAACATGTTTTCTCGTGTATTGAACTTGTTCTGTCTATATTTTGCTTGTCTTGCTTGTTTACACTCATTCTTTTGTAAAAGATATTATCGCATCAAGCATTATATCACGACGAAGGTCTGTTGAATGTAGAAAATCAAAGACTAAATTGTAAATTTCAATCATTTTCACTTGGTAACCAAAATCGAACTATCCAAATAAAAAGTTTAGTTCAGTTTTCAATTTTATAAAACTAAAATTTCAATTTAATTTATATTATGTAGATTCAATTCGATTAATAGCCTTAATGACAAGACAGATATCATCTATATAATTTGAGATGTTAGTTTATAATTTTACTTCAATTAGTTGGTAGAATTTTTTAATTAATATTTTTTTTATAAACTTATAATTAAATTTTAAATAAAAAAATTTATATAAAATAAAAATTATTATAAAATTTTTTTTATGGATAAATTTTACATTTCAATTTATTAAATATAATATTAATATAAAAAATAATATAATTATAATTATTTAATTATTAATTAAAAATTATATATTTTACTTTAAAAATATATATTTTTTATAAAATTAAAAATAATATTTATTATACTTATAATAATATAAAATTTAAGTAAAAATTAAAATTAAAGGTTTTTTTTTATTTTTTTACCTGTGAATGCAGCTAAAACAAGTTTTCCCACAAAAGTCATCATTTCTGCAGTCGCTGGTTGTGTCATTGCTGGTTTTGTGACGCTTTTCTGCATAGGCTACCGTCGTCTCATAAGAAGATCAGCAAGAAGGAAGTACGGTAGTGTCCCAGAAGGGCAAGGTAATATTGAAGACTTGTAGAGCTGACGGGATATCAAATTGCCATTTATGGTTAATTCAAGCTCTTGTGTTTTTACTTCTTTTTAATATTGCATTTTGTAGATGGAAGCGAAATTACCACTGTGGAGTCCTTGCACTTTGGTTTCGTAACCATCAAATCTGCCACAAACAATTTCTCCGCAGATAACAAGTTAGGGAGAGGCGGATTTGGTGAGGTTTATAAGGTAACTGTTAGAATTTGGGTCGCACCACAGCTTTTAATTTTTGAATTGAATGATTACTTGAGATGACATATATAACTTATATCAAAGATATTGTATTTTGTATATATAACTTACATCAAATATATTGTGCTGTCTCTAAAAGTATCAAATTGAAAGTTAGATCTGGTAAAGAACTGAGGAGAAAAAGACCTAAGGTTGGGCATGCCGAAACCCCCTAAAAATTCATGAGCTACTGATATTTAATAGATTACAACTGAAAAATTTGCACATTGCTTTCCTAATATCCATACAATTCAAACTAAAATCATGGTCTCCCATATTATTAGCTGTTCCAAAATCTGCATCTAGCGCGACTAACCTAAAGCAAAACTTCTCAGCTGGAATTCTGCTACCGTGATTCCGATTTTTGGTCCTTTTCTGGTTTAAACATAACGGGGTAGCAACTTTCATTTTCTTGTTTGTTTGCTGGAAGCAACTGCAAGGAAGCCACATTCTTCAGCGCTCCTTATTTGGCTTCTTTGCTACAAAACCTCTGCTAAAAACGTGAAATCTCTGCTTATTCATTTTCTTCAACGGTCATTCCTTCCATTGTATTGCTTGCATCTAACAGCTTTTGTTTGATACTTGTGAACCAAAAGGTCGCACACTCACCTACCAAGCTCTTTTTGAAAAATGGTATCATAGCAAAATATTGAGCTCTGCCCAGATGGTAGAGCTTTGCTAATCATTTATGAAAGCCAATTATCAGGGTACACTTCCTAACGGCCAAGAAATTGCTGTAAAAAGGCTATCAAGAAATTCTGCACAAGGTGCAGTGGAATTCAAGAATGAGGTCCTCTTAGTAGCCAAGCTTCAGCACAGAAATCTTGTCAGGCTGCTAGGGTTTTGCTTGGAAGGAGAAGAAAAGATACTGATTTATGAATATGTGCCCAACAGAAGCCTTGATTACTTTCTATTTGGTATGCTGGTCTTACTCCTTTAATCCTATAACTAATAGTCTTTATCTTTGTAAATGCACTGATTGCAGTTGCTGAACATGAATAAGTTTCTTTCAAACTAAACCGAAATGTATGTTCCTAAATCCTAATCTGAGTGTTTGTTTTCATGACAATGTAGATCCGATGATGCAAGGACATTTGGATTGGTCAACACGTCAAAAAATAATAGGAGGAATTGCGAGAGGAATTCTTTATCTTCATGAAGACTCCCGCCTTAGGATAATACATCGCGACCTTAAAGCTGGAAATATTTTGTTAGATGGAGATATGAATCCAAAAATATCAGATTTTGGAATGGCTAGGCTTTTCGGAGTTGATCAAACTCAAGCAAGCACAAATAGAGTTGTGGGAACATAGTAAGTTTGCTGTCCCCTATTTGTTCTGCATAATTTAGATGAATATCATGGTATACTGAAACTAAGTTTGAGGGGAAGATCATATCAATATTGTCCTCGCTCTTCCTTAATACTCCATTGCATTTTGTCAAGACAGTGCTCAATGTGGTATGCAGCTAACATTTGTAAATCTGCTATTGCACTAGGAAAACATATATTTTGTTTTCAATCTAACATTGTTCCACTTGTATCTGGTTTTAAGTGGTTACATCTCTCCAGAATATGCAAATTTTGGACACTTCTCTGTCAAGTCTGATGTGTACAGTTTTGGCGTCATACTCCTTGAAATTGTTAGCGGAAAGAAGAACAGTTCGTTCTATAAGCCAGAAGACCCAGAAAACCTTGTGAGCTATGTGAGTGTCAAATTTTGTTCCGTTGGTTATCATCACTGTCAAATTGAGAATCAGAGTTACCTGCACAACAGGATTGATCATTCCTTGACTATATGTACAGGTCTGGAGGTTTTGGAGGGATGGGAGAGCATTAGAAGCATTCGATCCAAATTTGACAGTAATGCATTCAAAAAATGAGGTTGTTAGATGCATCCAAATAGGTTTATTATGTGTTCAGGAGCATCCAACCGAAAGACCCACAATGGCAACAGTTGTTCTCATGCTTAATAGCAGCTCTATGGACTTGCCATTGCCTAAACGTCCGGCCTTTTTCATCCATAGCAGAGTATAGCGGAGCAGGTCAATGGAGGGCTTGGAGTTGGATCAATATAAAAACAGGTTAGACCCTGCTTCTATTGATGAAGGGACAATTACTGTTGTGTCCGCTCGATAGTGGAAGCTAGCGAGTTTTCGTCAAAAGTGTCATGAAACTTTGAAAAAACCTAATTGCATTTTCCCAATCTGGCACCCTCGTAAACTTGGAAACTCATCTCCTCTTTTTTATACACAATTCCATGACCTAGTACCATAAGTCTGTACTTTGATGGGCAAAAAAATACTCTGTTGTGTATATTTTTATTTATGCTTAAGTAAAGACGGGGGCAGTTCAAGCAAAGCTAGACATTGATGTTGAACTTCCACAGCCTAACCTGGTTTAAATTAGAAATGCTTAATAAGCCGTCATCCCACTATTCTCTGTGAATAAATTATATTTCCTTCGGGTGGGAAGAATGGAGAGCAGCTTGGCTGCTCTGCTTCCCTTCTCAGCAGAGAACACTGTAGCAGACAAGAAGGCGCCATTCTAGCCCGCGTGCACAAATCATTCTCATGGCACTCGTGAGAGTCAAAACATCGGTCAAAAGCCGGAACATCAATCTAAATTTTATTTTTATTACTCATATTCTAAACTTACCCTAAGCAATGAGCGAAACATGCCTTTTCGATTATGTGAAGGGTTTTAGGCCCATTTACACTTAATCAACAACAATTCTGGGTGGCGCTCAACCCCAGCAATTTCATGAAGTAACAACCGGAGCCCATGGGAAGTGTTGGAAATTTATGGAATCTAATTCCTTAACTGTCACCCTGACTGAACCATTACGGGATAGTTTTTAACGTTTGAAGGATCACCAAACATTGTGGTGCAATGCTTAAAAGGCTTATCATTATCATACAAAAAGCTGCGGATTTAAACTTGTGTCAAAAGATTCAGTAGAAGTAAACAACCTCTTCCCAACTCTTTTCACTATAAAAAAAAGAATACTTTTCTATATCTATAACTTGTCTCAAACAAGAGAAAGAAACAGATTGAAGGTCATAGTTCTATCAATTTAGCACCTAATTCAAATAAAAATATTAGAGAAGATGTGCTTTAAAAGAAATGAAATTTAAAGTACCCATTAACAAAAGGAGCAGCATTTGTATACTCAGCATCCAGCTTCGATGATTTGCAGACAGAGTTTCTCTTACTCAGCAGGACGCCTAAGCTCTGGTAGCCGCAGGTGAAGATTGAGGATACGGTAAATGAACCCATCTCCGCTCGGAGCTTAGCCGCTGTGCTTGAGAAGCGGCAGAGACTGCGTTTGGAGCCGTACACAACAGAAAAGACAACCTGATGGGGCTGGCGGTTGGCATTTTGGACCTTTATTGGGCAAAGCAGGCTGGCCCATTAGCCCAACTTTTTTATGTTTATAATAGAGCGCACTCCATTTTCTCAACTTAAACAGAACAGCCAGAAAGAGAGATAGAGTGGTGGGTTTGTATGCCAAAGATTGAACTTCATGCCCATCTCAATGGCTCCATTAGAAACTCCACACTTTTGTGAGCTTTTACTCCTTTTCCTTTGTTCTTCTTTTATGTTTCCTTTCTCTGTATTGAGTCTAATGGCTTTATGAATTCTGGGTAGCTTTGGATTTGAACACTTTGTTGCTCATTGTACTTAATTGCTCCAGTTTTAATGTTTCTATCCATTTTCTTTTCCAATTGTCATTGCTTTTTGAATATGCATACAGAGAACTTGCCAGAGGTTTGGGCGAAAAGGGTATCATTGTTTTTTCAGATGTTGAGCATGTTATCATAAAAGGTTTTTTTTTTTTTTTTTTTTTTTTCTCTTCGCTGGTTACTGATATGTTTGGTTTCTGAAGAAAGTGAAAAAATGAGGAAGGAGTGTACTTCATTTGAATTTTTTATTTTGACAATTTCTTGTCCAGAAAGCAGTAACTTTTCATGTTATTGTTCAATTTTTCAATTTTGAATTGCAATGTTACGTGGCTTTTCTGATTGAGTTGTTTTTTTTCTGCATATACTGCCAGAACATTGTGATTCGTGTCTATGGTTGCCCTCGTTATCCAAGTCAATTTTTGTGTTGCTTTTAGATGTTTATTTGATTTCCCGCTTATTCTGATAATTACAACTTTGGGAGACTCTTGATTTGTCTCTGTCCAGATGATCGTTCTTTGCGTGAAGTTTTCAAGTTGTTTGACCTGATTCACATTATTACCACCGATCACAACACTGTTACAAGGATCACAAAAGAAGTAAGACAATTAAGTCATTTATTTATTTTCTTTTTGTATTTCAAATGTCACTTCTTGTAATTCATCCTTTCTGGAAACAGGTAATTGAAGATTTTGCTTCTGAGAATGTTGTTTATTTGGAGTTGAGAACCACTCCAAAGGTAATTAAATAAGTTAGAGGTTTTGCTTTTCTTCCTTGCCCTTGAGACATAAAATTCTTTTGACTTTTCATTGATGAAAATGTTTGTGTGCCATATTATACAGAGAGGAACGATTCCATAGGAATGACTAAACAGTCCTACATGGAAGCAGTGATGAAAGGTTTACGGGCTGTTAGTTCTGTTGATGTAGATTTTGCTTCTTATAATCTGGATGCTAGTTCAACAAGCAATATTTGTCATGGAACAATAAGGAAGAAGATATATGTCAGACTTCTTCTCAGCATTGACCGTCGTGAGACAACTGAGGCTGCAATGGAAACTGTATGCTAGTTCAAGTGGATTTTCTACAGCATAGCAGCTGCATATTGTATGAGACTTTGATTTCTTTCCTTCACTTTTAATAGGTTAAGCTGGCACTGGAGATGCGAGACTCCGGGGTAGTTGGTATTGACCTTTCTGGAAATCCTGTTGTGGGTGACTGGTATTTTTTCTTACTGGCTATAGATTTTTAACCAATGAATAATGGTTATGCTTATGACTGGTAGAAATGAATTACAAGTTCCAATCATTAGTGTATCTGTTGCAGGGTCACATTTTTGCCGGCATTAAACTTTGCTCGGGAACAAGGTCACTTTGTGACTCTTCACTGTGGAGAGGTTTGATTGTTTTCCTATTTTTTGTCGACCATTTGACAATATCTATACTTCCTTTTACTGTTGAAGCTACTTACTTGTTTATTTGGTGACTTAGTAATTGTAGGTACCCAACCATGTGGAAATCCAAGCAATGCTAGACTTTTTCCCCATAGAATTGGCCATGCCTCTTGCTTTCAAGAGGAACAATGGAGAAAGTTAAAATCATCCAAAATTCCTGTATGATACCCTTTGTTATTCCTTTCGTTGGCATTAAATGCACAGATGAATTATAACTTCTCATGAATCTCACAAGATCCATGTTATTGAAAAGTCTACATTCTGATGATCTGTTGAATTATCTAATCATACTCTTTTCACCCACAAGTTATTGGTCACTTTTTTTATGTCTGCTAGACGTTCTGAAACTTTTCTGCTAAACATTTTCGAGCTTCTGTGCTTCATTAGCCTTCTGAATATTTTGCAGAAAATAAAACTAAATATTTACTTTGACATTTTTAAAGCAGATTATCTCTTTTTGTTTATTCTTTGTTGGAGGGCAGCATAGTTTCTTATGTTGTGTGCAGCAAAGGCTTTGGATAGTCTGGAATCAACAGTGTTGGATAAATTGTTAGCTTGCTAAAGTTTGTTTGTTTGTTGCTCTGGAAAATTTTTGCAGGTAGAGATCTGTTTGACATCCAACATCAGGACTGATACAATTTCTTCCATAGATATTCACCATTTTGGTTAGACTTCTGCTTCTATTTTATGCAATTGAAACTTAAGGATTTGGGGTCACCTTAGTATAGTTACTTTTTGGTTATCACTTCTAACATTCTGCATTGTGATGCAGTTGATCTTTACAATGCAAAACATCCACTGGTGTTGTGCACTGATGATTCTGGAGTTTTCTCCACCAGCCTATCTAATGAATACAACATTGCTTCATCTGCATTTGGTGGGTGTAAGTTGGATACTGCGACTAACTAGCTCGAAACAATCATCACTGACCGTGCATTTTATTACTTAGGTCTTGGAAAGAAGGAAATGTTTGAGCTTGCAAGAAATGCAGTCAAGTTCATATTTGCTGATGGTGACGTTAAGCAGGATTTGACCGAGATTTTTAATTCAGCTGCAAAGAAGCTCCACCTATAATTTTGCGTCTGTTGGGGCATAAGTGCCTCCTGGTGGTATGGTTATGACATGTAGTGCAAAACTCTCTAATTTTCAGTAGATGATTTGACATTGGAATGGTGTATTTGTTAAAATATTCCCCCTACCACAACATGTATTTCTGGCTTATTTAGCAACCTGGCAGGTAGGCCATGCCAGCCATTTGGATTCAAGTAAGCAGATGCCAATCTTGTTTTAAGATGTGAGCTTTGGTTTCCGACAACATTCTCTTCACTTGCACTTGAGTTTTTTTTTCAATGCTTGCATGGGCTATGCTCGGAAAGGCCATTGTGAATGGGCATATACAGTTTGCAATGTTTTTCTGATCCGTTTATGGGCACATAGGGTTATTGAACATGGTACTGTTTGTTTCCCAAAATTTAATATATCTAGTTTTTCCTTTATGCACAAACTAGTAATCTCCTGGAGAATGGATCCATCGCATGTTTTGCTTCTGAAAAAAAAAAAAAAAAAAAAAAAAAAAAAAAAGGAAGAGTCGAGTCTTACCAAATTGTAATACTTGTCCGTTTATCATTCTTGTAAGAATTGGAATGGTACAATTTTTTTTGTCAAAGAAAAATATTTTAAACTGAGCATTTGGCGAAGACAATTTAAGCCAGCGATAACGGTTGTTGTCATCGTCCCAGCTGTTTTCCAAATAAATACAATTTTGGGTATTTTAACGTTGGATAATTGAAAAGTCATTTTTCACTGAAAAAATAAAAATAGGGGGGACGGAGACGGAGCTACCAATTGAGGAATTTAAAATTGAAATCTATAACTCCTCTTAATGAACAGCACCTATGCTTGTGAGATATTGATTAGATAATTCAAAAGTCTTGAGCTTCAATTGTTATTAAAGTATGTCTGACTCTTTATTGGTCCGTAAATTGTTGGTGACTATTGTCTGCCAGCGCAATTTTCGTCGCTGCAAATACGACCTTGATTAAAACATTATAGGACTAGGAGATAAGAAAATGGTGCATAAACCCCTTTTCTCATCTGTCCTTGACAAACCATTTTTTCAAAAGATGAAATGATAGGGGATGATGTTTGTTTTGGTCAAGACACCGTAACAAACTAATTCTGTAAATTTTCAGGAAGGGGCATTAGGGAAGGGAGTTCTAAGCTCGGACCCGTTTTCTCTCTGTTAATGGCGTAACTATGCCGTGGCTGTCTCTTCACTTAAGTGAGTTAATCGGAAAGTTTCTTTTTGTTTTTCTTTTTTTTCTTTTTTTCAGTCCAATCTTTTTCTCTCTCTTCTAAGGACATTGCATTGAAAATTCAAAAGCTTGACTTGTGAGACTTAGTCTTCCTGGCCGTCATATTCACCGACTTTTAGAAGCCTGTTTGGATGATATAATTTAGCGAGAATTATCTGTTTTTGAACTAAAATTTGGCCTCCAAAAAGGAACCCAAAGAGCTCTAAATTTCTTATGTTCAAATACTTATACATGCAGACCTTGTGTCGACTTCGTTTCTGGTTCTGGAAGCCGAACCTCTACAACTCCCTAGCTTCCTCTTCCGCGATTGCAGCGTTAGAAGTCTTAGTAGTAGGTTTGACGGCCTTTTTTCTTTGCCTAAGCGACTAGCGGCCTTGAGGAGGTCGAGGTATTTGAAGTAGTGGGTATCGTGTCGTCTTTGATTCTCCTTTCCATTCGTGAAACTGGAAATTAGGTTTCCGAGAAAGAACTTGAAATTTATAAAGATGTTATATAGATGATATCCAATAAAACTTATGACAAAACAAATTACATGATTTTTTTTTTTTTAAATATATGTAGTCTACGCATCTGAAGTGCATATTCGTATGATAGACTATCATAACTATTTGAACATTTTTTTTTGTTGTCTCATGATGCACAAGCATAGCTAAGTAGGTGCCTAATGATTATGATAGTAAATATTATTGGCTCCTAAACTTGTTTTTATTAATTAATATTTTTAAATAAATAAAAATTTAAAATTTATTAGAAGTTTAAAACGAAATATCATCCTTAAAATAAGAAAAATCATACATTGAAACTTTTCATTAATATAAGTATATAATTTGATAAATTGATATTGGTGTGAATGAAAAAAAAATATATATATCACCTCTTTGTCTCTTCTTCTCTGTTTTTATGCCTATTTGTCTACCAATAAAAATCTAACAAAATTTTGGTATTAGAGCTAAAACAACAATGGTTTTAACTAGTTCCTTTCAATCACATCTGCCTAGATTAACCAAAGACAACTATGGAATGTAGAGTATCCAAATAAAGACTCTCTTGGGTTCACTTGATGTATAAGACCTTATGGAGACTAGTTATACTGAATCAAATGATGAGGATGAGGAGACATTTAGAGAATTAAAGAAAAGAGAGTAGAAGGCATTATTCACTATTTATCAAAGAGTGGATGAAGTCATGTTTGAGTTGATTGTTCCAGTAAAGATGTCAAAAGAAGCTTGGAAGATATTGAAGAAAGTGTATGATAGAGTCAATAAAGTGAAGAAGATCTGCCTACAGTCTTTAAGATCTTAATTTGAAGCACTGTAACAAGGGAACTCAGAGATAATTTATGATTATTTTTCACAAGTAATTTCTATTGTTCATGAGATGAGAAGAAATGACAAGGAGATGAAGGATGTTTGGGTTGTAAAGAAAATCTTACTGTCTTTGGACTTGAAGTTTGACTTTGTAGCTGTGGTAATTGAAGAATCAAAAGATTTAGAGATGATGATTACTAAAGAATTCTTGGGATCCTTGCAAACCTATGAACAAAGAATACAGAAGAAAAGTAAGGAGAAAACTTTGAAGCAAGCACTATAGACACAACATTCATTCAAGAAGAATGAATCATCCAAAGGGAGTTATCAACGAGGAAGATTTATTGCACAAAGAGGACAAGGTAGTTGAGGTTCTTACTCCAACGAGCAAACCAGCAACCACAATGAAAGAAATGAAACTGAACAAAAAGGGTATGGTCATGGAAGAAGTGGAGGTTGTAGTCGAGGCCGAGGTCGAGGTAGTGCACGTGGTAGAAATATTGGGGGAAAGTATGACAAATCTGCAATCCAATGTCGAATTTGCAAGAAGTTTGGCCATTATTCTTATGATTACTGGTATAACACAAATAATGGAGGAGAGGAAGCAAATCTAGTCGATAAAGAAAAAGCTGATGAAGGGTTGATTTTGTTAATGACATACAATGAACCAGAACTACTTCAATCTGTTACATAGTTTCTCAACACAAGAGCCTCTAATCACATGTGTGGAAGAAAGGAAGTTTTCACTAAATTTGACCAAAGACAAATGGGTGACATCATTTTTTATGATCTCTCCAAAAGGTCTATTGAAGGGAGAGGTAACGTCATTTTTGAACTCTAGAATGGAAGAAAACTTTACATTTTAAATGTTTATTAAAAGTAATCTTCTGAGTATTGAGTAATTGTTAGAGAGAAGATATCATATAATGATGAAGAATTTGACTCTTAATATTTGTGATAAAAATAATAATTTTATTATTTATATAAGAATGACTAAGAACAAGATATTTTCATTAAAACTAAGCGTTAATGAGTCGAATTGTTTGAATTTTGGTACCATGGCAAAATGGTGTTTCAGAGAGGAAAAACTGAGTAATTCATAATATGATACGATATATGTTAAAAGAGAGAAATGTTTCGAAACAATTTTGAAGAAATGATGTTGCTTGTCCTGTTTATCTATTAAATAGATTCTCAACAAATCACAAGGAGATTTCACGCTAGAGGAAGTTTGGAGTTCACGTAAGTCGAAAGTTGATCATCTCAGAATTTTTGGGAGCATTGCTTTTGCAAAGGTACAAGAAGAAAAGCAAACAAAACTGGAAAATAAAAGCCAAAAGTATTTTTTTTTTTTGCTATAGTAAGAATTTCAGAGACTACAAGTTATACAATCCCATAACTTGCAAGATCATAATGTCAAAAGATGTTGAGTTTGATGACAAGCAGATATGAGATTAGAAGAATAGTAACCAGCTTAAGCAAATCTCTTTCGATGAAAAGCAGATGCAGAAGGAAGACACACCAGAAGCATCATCACCTCGTCAAGTCAGAATTCAGCCCAATAGTGATGATTCGAGCAGCTCAATTGTGAGGAAAACGAGGAGCATCCAAGACATATACAACTATAGCCAAGTTATCAATATTAATTTCAATGAAGAATTCAATAATATCACATGGATGGTTGGCTTGCTTGACTTGGGTTTTCTATGACTTTTAAGAAGCATTGAATTACAAAACCAACCTCCATATTAAGTAGCATATGGAGAAGAAAAAGCTACAACTACAAGACCAGAAGACCTTTTCATTTATCCAAAAAAATAAAAAGCACTCCAATCACTCACTCTCATCAAATCCTCCATATTATTCCTTCTTCCTTACCTCAGGCTATTGCACTGAAGCAGATTTTATATACAATATTTGTCCAAACATAACTACTTTCACAAGGAACAGCTCCTATGGGGATAACCTCAATAGCCTCCTTGCTTGGCTTTCCACCAACTTGTCCAGCTTCGAATACAACTACTACAGTAAGTTCAACATCCTGGATGCTGGATATGGCACAGTGTATGGCTTGTTTCTATGTCATGGCAACGTTAGCAAAGATGTATGCAAAAACTGTGTCGCACAGGCCACCCAAGATATAGTCCAAGCTCGTCTTTTGGGAAAAGTGGCCATCATATGGAATGATGATTGCTTCTTACGTTACTCGAACGAGTCCATGTTTAATGTCATGGAAACCAGCCTGCCATATACATATTGAACACCTGAAATGTGACGGAGCAGCCAGAGCATTTCAACAATCTGATAACCAACAAAGAAAGAAAACTTCTTTATAGTATTTGCGAACTGCATTGTTATAGATTAACTTTGTTAAAGTCAAGCAAAGTCTTATTGTTTTGTCTTATCTCCACAAACGCTTAGAATAAGATTGCATAAGGCCCTATTAAGTGATTTAGTTTAACCACAAAATGATTTAGAAGTGATTGAGAAACTTGGTGTTATTATCAAAAGTGATGGATTATGGCATTCCATGTATGCAGACCACCTCTTTAAAAAATAACTAAATTGCAATTGAGGCACTGGAGATGTTTTTGCAAGAAATGAAGTGATCTATTTTAGAAAACCTATCAACATACAACAGCTCCTTCAAGAGTAATCAAACTATACTTAGATTGTACATTATGCACTTGTACAACTCGAAAATGTATAAGATCTAAAACATGATTTTTTTTTTATATATCGTTTCATCCTAATAATTCTTATAATCATGTTGAGAATACGAAGAATCATGTCATATTATCGGTCAAAATGGTTGAAAGACAAGAAAGAACTTATAGAGGAGGAGGATCCAAAGATCTACAAATAAAGTCAAGAGCTATTGGGAAATGGGCTTGGGTTGTAGCTCTTGAAAATAATAATAAAAGAAAAAAAAACCAAAAATAGGAGTGGAAGCAAATATTATTAAAGTGAAAAATACAAAAGAGACTTAAGAGCCTAATTAACAAAACCCAAATACTAAGACTATAGGCTCATGAAGATGAAGTTTTAATTCACTTAATTTTTCCTTATTCTTTTATACATAACTCGTTACATGACTCCTATTTATAAGAAGTAAAGGTAGTTAACCATACTCTTATTTTTAATGTGGGATTTTGACCTTCACCCTCAAAAGTCTCAATATGGGACTTAAGCCAAAAAACTAATAAATCTCTATCTTGGCTCAAATTTCATATGCAGTCATAGTAACAATACTCTACCTTCTTCAATAACTTCCAAATCATCATAGCACGCTAATTAAGTCTAAACACTGCTTGAACTTAACAACTGGAAGAGGCTTTGTAAACATATTTGTAGGATTATTTCTGGTACTAATTTTTTGAATTGAAACCTTCTTCTCAGCAATTGTCTCTATAGAGGTTGTAGTAGTACCCACAACTATAGTTCCCTGTAAAATATACAAATTTCCAGATCTACAAGCTTTCATGACAACGAGAGTACCTTTACTGACTTTCAGAACTCCACCATCACCAATGTACCTGTAGCTAAGAGCCTTAAGTATTCCCAAAGAGTTAAGATTCTTCTTCAATTCTAGAACATGTCTGACTTGTGTAAGTGTTCTTACAACACCATCATGAGTCTTGATTCTAACTATACCAATTCCAACAATTTTGAAAATTGCATTATTGCCCGTTATGACAACTCCACCTTCAACAAATTTATAGGTGGAAAACCAATCCCTATTGGGACACATATGATACGTGCAACCAAAATCCAAGATTCAATCATGAGCAGATCTTGATTTATCATTAACAAAGAAAATAATCTCATCACTCTCATCTTCTATAACACTAACTTGAACTGACTCATTACCTTTGTACTTCTCCTTATCGTTGGCTTTCAACTTCAAACAATTAGCTTTCATGTGACCTTTCCTTTTATAATAATTTCACACCAAATTTCAATGATTGGATTTAGATTTACTGGATCTCTGACTATCTACATTTTTCTTATATGATCTGCCCTGAACCATTAAGTTATCAAATTTATCCAAATGCAACAATATAGATAATCTTTTAGGTATGCGAAGCATATACAAACTTTGCTTTAAATAAAACATATTCTCCACTGTTTTCTTCATATATAAAGATTTTAATTTCTCCTACAAATCTTTAGTAGTAATCTCAGTAGCTATTTCTCCTAAAACCTCATCTGAAAGATTTAAGATAATACTTAATATGACCCTTTTGTCAAGACCAGCAAACCCCTCATCTGACATCTTCTCTAACTTTTTCTGCCTCTCTAACAGCGCTATGTTTATGCCATCTTAAACCAGTATGACCTCTAACTTTAGTTACCATATATCAAAGTTGATACTCTGATCGAATTTTTCAGAATAATATTTAGTTATTATTATAATAACTATTTTTCTAGATACAATTTGTTGGGAAATGAGTTCGGGTTGTAGATTTTAAAAATAATAATAAAAGTAAAATTTTACGTAATTTGATCGATATGACCTATAATTATAGGTAAAAGTAAAAGTATATATTATTAAAATAGAAAATATAAAAAAGAATTTAAAAATTTAGTTAACAAAACTTAAATAGTAAGACTAGACTCATAGATATGAAATTTTAATTTTCTTAATTTTTTCTTATTTTTTTATATATAACTCATTAAATAAGTCATATTTATAAGAAATAAACATAGTCAACGTGGGCTTGAACCAAAAAAAAAACTAAAAAGAGCAGTACTTTCTTCTGAAACAAGTGTGTGTTCAACTGTTGGTGCACTACCTTGATAGGGACATGGAAGCAAGTGATTCTACGCAAGGTAGGGGAAACGAGATAAACCCGGAGTAGTTCTCCCGCCGTGAGGGCATAGCTTGTCAGAGCCTAGCCCGGTAAGAAGAGTATAGGGCAGAAGTGAAGGAATTAATGAATTGGCAAGAAGGAAGGAATGAAGGTGAACAGAACAGAGAAGGAAGAATTTTTAGAGAGAGAAATACAGAGAATTGATTTGTTGAAATTCAATACATTCAAACTGATCCTTCTCACCCTTTTCTTTCTAATTTAAATACTAATAGAAGGCATTCAGAATTCAACCATAACAAATGTCCTTCGGCTCAAAATAATTATCTATTACTAATCAATTATTTCTGTTAACGAAATTCCCAATAGAATTGAATATCTGTTTTAATCCTAACTTAACTCTTATTTAATATTCAAATTCAGTGATTGGATCTTTAATTGGTCGTGATCCTAACATAGCTATGTCGCGGCTGATTTCATCGGGAAGTTCTTTTCTTTTCTATTTATTATCGAGTCTCTTTTTTATTTTATAAGTACATTTGAAAGTTCTCGATTGGAAATTCAAAAGCTTCGCTCGTGAGGCTCATATTCACTTACATTTAGAAGCCCGTATGGATTACATAAAAGCTTCGCTCGTGAGCCTCATATTTACTTACATTTAGAAGCCCGTATGGATTACATAATTTAGAAGGAAGTATGTGTTTCAGAACGAAAATTTAGTCTCTAAAGAGGACTTGAATGGTTAGGAGTCATGTTCAAATGCAAAGCTATTTGAAATTTATAAAAATATTATATAACTTGTGACAGAAAAAAATGTAATGCAATTATATGATTTGTTTCTAAAGGTGTAGGTGCACGTGGTTGACTGCTTTGCTTGACTTGTTCTTCGATGACTTTGAGAAACATCGAATTACAAAACCAACCCCCGTTAATATCGTATGTACTACGTAGCATATAGATAAGAAAGAGCTGCAACTGCAAGACCAGAAGACCTTCTTCAATTATCAAAAAATGCATTCCAATCACCATATCATCCTCATCAAATCCTCCATATTATTCCTGCTTCCTTCATTCTTTCTTAACTCAAGCTATTTCGCTGAAGCATATCAACTTTCCTATAATTGTTCAGACCCTGGTTTCACGAGGAACAGCCTATACGAAGTCAATCTCGACCATCTCCTTTCTTCCCTTTCCTCCGACTCATCCAGCTCCAAATACAACCACTACGATAGATTCAAAATCGAAGACGCTGGAGACCAAACCGACAAAGTGTATGGCTTGTTTCTATGTAGTTTCGACGTGAGCAACGACTTATGCAAATACTGCGTCCGGGAGGCCTGCCAAGTTGTACGCCAAACTTGTCCTTTGGCAAAAGTGGCCATATTCTTTTTCACTGAATGCATCTTACGTTACTCGAACGAGTCCATGTTTTCTGTCATGAAAACCGAGCCTTCTTTTGTCATGTGGAACACCGAATATACGACGATGTCAGAGCGTTTCGTCGCTCTGGCAACGACCACCTTGGGTCAGATAGCCAGTCAGGCGGCCAATACTCCGTCGGCAACTAAAAAGTTTGCAATCAGAAAGGTGAATTTCACTCTGTCTGAAACCCTCTACACCGCCGTGCAGTGTACGCCGGACCTTTCTAGTTCCGACTGCTTTCGGTGTCTTCAGACGGCTATTTGGCTGATTCCACGGTGCTGCAGTGGGAGGCTCGGAGCAAGAGTCTATTTCCCAAGTTGTAATTTCCGGTATGAAAATTATTCATTTGTTAATGAAACAGCAATCGCCGCCCCCGCACAAGGTAAGTTGAAAGATTTTGTTGACTTTGCAGCTTTAAAGTTGATTTCCTCTAATTCAATATATATTTAGTAATAATTATGATAAAATAATAAATAATTATCACGATTTTATTTATTTATTATTTTTTATTAATTTTAATTAATTAATAAAATTATACATAAAAAATTTTTATATGATCGTAACTTTTATTTTAATTTTTTTTTTAAATTCTTAATGTAATTTATATTATATAAATTCAATTCAGTTAATAATTTAATAAGAGGTGAGATATTATCTATATAATTTTCAGATATAAAGTTAGTTTATAATTTTACATTAATTAGTTAAGAAAATTTTTTAATTAGTATTATTTTTATAAATTTAAAAATAAATTTTAAATAAAAAAATTTATATAAAATAAAAAAAAAAATATAAAAAAAATTTTATAAAAAAATTTAAAAATTTTTTTATTTATTAAATAAATTATTAAAAATTATTAAAAATTTTAATTTTTTTATAAAAATAATATTTATTATATTTATAAAAATATAAAATTAAAATTTTTTTTTATACAAATTAAAAAAAAGTTTTATTTTATTTTATTTTTTTACTTGTGAATGCAGCTAAAGCAAGTTTTCCCACAAAAATCATCATTTCTGTTGCAATCGCTGGTTGTGTCGTTGCTGGTTTTGTCATGCTTTTCTGCATAGGCTACTGTCTCATAAGAAGATCAGCAAGAACGAAGTATGGTAGTGTCCCAGATGGCCAAGGTAATATTGAAGACTTGTAGAGCTGACGGGATATCAAATTGCCATTTATGGTTATTTCAAGCACTTGTGTTTTTACTTCTTTCTAATATTGCATTTTGTAGATGGAAGCGAAATTAGCACTGTGGAGTCCTTGCACTTTGGTTTGGTAACCATCAAATCTGCCACAAACAATTTCTCTGCAGATAACAAGTTAGGGAGAGGCGGATTTGGTGAGGTTTACAAGGTAACTGTTAGAATTTGGGCCGCACCACAGCTTCTAATTTTTGAATTGAATGATTACTGACATATATAACTTATATCAAAGATATTGTGTTGTATATATCGCTTACATCAAATATATTGTGTTGGCTCTAGAAGTCTCAAATTGAAAATTAGATCTGGTAATGAACTGATGAGTAACAGAGGAGAAAAAGACCAAAATCCTGGGGTTGGGCATGCCGAAACCCCCTAAAAATTCATCAGCTACTGATATTTAGTAGATTACAACTGAAAAATTTGCACATTGCTTTTCTATTATCCATACATTTCAAACTAAAATCATGGTCTCCCATATTATTAGCTGTTACAAAATCTGCATCTAGCACTACTAACCTAAAGCAAACTTCTCTGCTGGAATTCTGCTACCGTGATTCCAATTTCTGGTCCTTTTTCTGGTTTTTGTATGCTGGAAGCAAATGCAAAGAAGCCACATTCTTCAGCACCCCTAGCTTAGGAAAGAAGCCACATTCTTCAGCGCTTCTTATTTGGCTTCTTTGCCACAAAACCTCTGCTAAAAAACGTGAAATCTCTGCTTGTTCATTTTTCTTCAACAGTCATTCCTTCCTTTGTATTGCTTGCATCTAACAGCTTTGGCTTGATGTAAGTATTACGCTGTTGGATGGATGCAATCGATACTTGTGTACCACGACAAAATGCCCAAAGGTCACACACTCACCTACCAAGTTCTTTTTGAAAAATGGTATCATAGCAAAATATTGAGCTCTGCCCAGATAGTAGGCTTTGCTAATCATTTATGAAAGCCAATTATCAGGGTACACTTCCTAATGGGCAAGAAATTGCTGTAAAAAGGCTATCAAGAAGTTCTGCACAAGGTGCAGAAGAATTCAAGAATGAGGTCCTCTTAGTAGCCAAGCTTCAGCACAGAAATCTTGTCAGGCTTCTAGGATTTTGCTTGGAAGGAGAAGAAAAGATACTGATGTATGAATATGTGCCCAACAGAAGCCTTGATTACTTTCTATTTGGTATGCTGGTCTTACTCCTTTAATCCTATAACTAAAAGTCT
The DNA here is from genome assembly GCA_037832345.1 of Rhizophora mangle. NCBI lineage: Eukaryota > Viridiplantae > Streptophyta > Magnoliopsida > Malpighiales > Rhizophoraceae > Rhizophora > Rhizophora mangle. The sequence continues at coordinate 46,084 of JBAPLJ010002068.1, read as the reverse complement.
TTGTCTTTGTAAATGCACTGATTGCAGTTGCTGAACATGAATCAGCTTCTTGCAAACTAAACAGAAATGTATGTTCCTAAATCCTAATCTGAGTGTTTGTTTTCATGACCATTTAGATCCGACGATGCAAGGACATTTGGATTGGTCAACGCGTCAAAAAATAATAGGAGGAATTGCTAGAGGAATTCTCTATCTTCACGAAGACTCCCGGCTTAGGATTATACATCGCGACCTTAAGGCTGGAAATATTTTGTTAGATGGAGATATGAATCCAAAAGTATCAGATTTTGGAATGGCCAGGCTTTTCGGAGTTGATCAAACTGAAGGAAGCACGAATAGAATTGTGGGAACATAGTAAGTTTGTTGTCCCCTATTTGTTCTGCATAATTTAGATGAATATCATGGTATACTGAAACTAAGTTTGAAGGAAGATCGAATCAATATTGTCCTCGCTCTTTCTTGATACTCCATTGCATTTTGTCAAGACAGTGCTCAATGTGGTATGCAGCTAACATTTGTAAAATCTGCTAGTGCACTAGTAAAACCTGTATTTTGTTTTTAATCTAACATTGTTCTATTTGTGTATGGTTTCAAGTGGTTACATGTCTCCAGAATATGCGATGCATGGACAATTCTCTGTCAAGTCTGATGTCTACAGTTTTGGTGTCCTCCTTCTTGAAATTGTTAGCGGAAAGAAGAACAGTTCGTTCTATAAGCCAGAAGACCCAGAACACCTTGTGAGCTATGTGAGTGTCAAATTTTGTTCCATTGGTTATCGTCACTGTCAAATTGAGAATCAGGGTTACCTGCACAACAGGATTGATCATTCCTTGACCATATGTACAGGTCTGGAAGCTTTGGAGAGATGGGAGAGCATTAGAAGCATTCGATCCAAATTTGACAGTAATGCATTCAAGAAATGAGGTTGTTAGATGCATCCAAATAGGTTTATTATGTGTTCAGGAGGATCCAACCGAAAGACCCACAATGGCAAAAGTTGTTCTCATGCTTGATAGCAACTTTATGGACTTGCCGCTGCCTAAACGTCCGGCCTTTTTCATCCATGGTAGAGTAGAGCGGAGCAGGTCAATGAAGGGCTCGGATTTGGTTCAATATAGGGACCCCATCTCTGTTGATGAAGGGCCAATTACGGTTGCGTGTCCTCGATAGTCGAAGCTAATGACTTCGACAAAAGTGTCATAACACTTCGAAAAACATAATTGCATTTTGCACCCTCATAAACTTGGAAACCCATCTCCTTTTTCTTTATTTTTCGGCTACGCAGTTCCATGTTATTGACCTAGTACCATAAGTCTGTACTTTGATCGGCAATAAAGCAGTCTGCTGCTGCCGATATTTTTATTTATGGGTAAGTAAAGACTGGAGCATTCCAAAAGATGGTGAATTTGTAGTATACATCTATTCATCATTTTCATGGCAACAACAAGCGTCATTTTAGCGCTCCCCTACACACACATCCGGATCATTCTCATGGCACTTGTCAGAGACAAAACATCGGTCAAAAGCGGAAACATCAATACAAATTTTATTTTTACTACTCAAATTCTAAAACTTACCCCAAGCAATGAGCCCCTACAAGTAACATGCTTTTTCGATCGTGTGAAGGGCTTTAGACCCAATTACACTTAATCAACGACAATTCTGGGTGGTCGCTACACTCCAGCAATTTCATTAAGTAATGACCATAGCCCATTGGAAGTGTTGGAAATTTATGAAATCTAATCCCTTGACCGTGACACCCTGACTGAACTATGGGGACAGTTTTTAACATTGGAAGCATCACCAGAAGTTGTGGTTTAGTGCTCTGAAGGTTTATTATCATCATGCAAAGGGTCATGGATTTAAACTTTTGTTAATAATATCAGTAAAATTGAACGTGTAGAGTATTATCCTTGCTTTGCTTTTTTTTTTTTTTTTACAATTAAATGAAGTGATTATTTGCTTGTTTTTCATTGACTAGAACTGTAATTTTATCAATCGCCCCATTAGTGATGATGAGCTCATGACCTTCTAGCAACCCTTTCCATTATGCTCAACCCAAACATTTTTCAGCTGAACTAGATTTGTACCATGAATATGATTTTTCTCTAGGGGGTGAAATCCAAATAGAAAACAAAAGCGATAGAGGAGCTTCAAACAAATGCAGTGTTTAGATTCTGGGACAATTTTGTTTTGATTTGTCCCAGTCATTGTTGACTTTTTTCTCCTTCAAGCCGGCAATCGTCATTGTCACGGCGACATAGAATTCTGTACGTAAGATCTTATATGCATACATTTTCTGTTGAAAACAGCACATACACGTAGGCAAATAGGGAATAAAGGTTGAGAATATGCTTAGCATTGCCCATAACTATAAGGAATATTCCGTCTTTATTGTGGTACAAGGAAGACTAAAGGTTATTATAACACGAAGTCACAATAGAGTCAGAAATTTTTTACAGTGGATGCAAACAAAAAGATTATAAATAATTAATAAGTTTCTTACCAAGTGTCCCTTCTACTGTGATTTGTCAACTGTTTCTTACCGATTCTCTTTGCTACCTTTTGTACAATTTGGGCGATGAAATATGGAGAAATGATCTGCGTGTACATGAACATGCAAATACGGAGAAATTCTCTTTGCTACCTTTTGTGCTTCTCAAACTGTTTTCCCTTTGATGGAAGCTCCATTTTTCACAACTGAGGGTGCAGTAACTTCTTCAAGCTTCCTAATTTATTCCGGAGTTGATGTGGGGGGCACCTGCGGCACCTGGAGATGAGAGACTCCGGGGTAGTTGGTATTGACCTTTCTGGAAATCCTGTTGTGGGTGGCTGGTACTTTCCTTACTGGCTATAGATTTTTAACCACCGAATAATGGTTATGCTTATGACTGGTAGAAATGAATTACAATCTCCAATCATTAGTGTATCTGTTGCAGGGTCACATTTTTGCCGGCATTAAACTTTGCTCGGGAACAAGGTCTCTTTGTTACTCTTCACCGTGGAGAGGTTTGATTTGACATTGGAATGGTGTATTTGTTAAAATATTCCCCCCACCACAACATGTATTTCTGGCTTATTAAGCAAACTGGCAAGTAGGCCATGCGAGTCATTTGGATTCAAGTAAGCAGATGCCAATCTAGTTTTAAGATGTAATTTTTGGTTTCCCACAGCATTCTCTTCACTTGCACTTGAGTTATTTTTTCAATGCTTTTATGGGCTATACTCGAAAAGGTCATTGTGAATGGGCATATACAGTTTGCAATGTTTTTCTGATCTGGTTTTGGGCACATAGGGTTATTGAACATGGTACTCTTTGTTTCCCAGAATTTAATATATCTAGTTTTTCCTTTATGCACAAACTAGTAATCTCCTGGAGAATGGATCCATCGCATGTTTTGCTTCTGAAAAAAAAAAAAAAAAAAAAAAAAAGGAAGAGTCGAGTCTTACCAAATTGTAATACTTGTCCGTTTATCATTCTTGTAAGAATTGGATTGGTACAATTTTTTTGGTCAAAGAAAAATATTTTAAACTGAGCATGTGGTGAAAACAATTTAAGCCAGCTATCAGGGTTGTTGTCATCGTCCCAGCTGTTTTCCAAATAAATACAATTTTGGGTATTTTAACGTTGGATAATTGAAAAGTCATTTTTCACTGAAAAAATAAAAATAGGGAGACGGAGACGGAGCTACCAATTGAGGCATTTAAAATTGAAATCTATAACTCCTCTTAATGAACAGTACCTATGCTTGTGATATATTGATTAGATAATTCAAAAGTCTTGAGCTTCAATTGTTATTAAAGTATGTCTGACTCTTTATTGTTCCGTAAATTGTTGGTGACTATTACTAAATACAGAAAATTTGTCTGCCAGCGCAAATTTCGCCCCTGCGAATACACCTTGATTAAAACATTATCGGACTAGGAGATACGAAAATGGTGCATAAACCACTTTTCTCGTCTTTCCTTGACAAACCATTTTTTCAAAAGATGAAATGATAGGGGATGATGTTTGTTTTGGTCACTAAACAAAGGGGAAGACACCGTGACAAACTAATTCTGTAAATTTTCAGGATGGGGCATTAGGGAGGGGTTCTAAGCTCGGACCCGTCTTCTGCCTGTTAACGGCATAACTATGCCGTGGCTGTCTCTTCACTTTCCTTTTTATTTTTCTTTTGTTTCTTTTTTTTATTCCAATCTTTTTCTCTCTCTTCTAAGGACATTGGATTGAAAATTCAAACGCTTGACTTGTGAGACTTGGTCTTCCTGGCCGTCGTATTCTCCAACTTTTAGAAGCCTGTTTCGATGATATAATTTAGCGAGAATTATATGTTTTTGAACTAAAATTTGGCCTCCGAAAAGGACCTCAATAGTTAAAGAGCTCTAGATTTCTTATGTTCAAATACTTATACATGCAGACCTGTGTCGACTTCGTTTCGGGTTCTGGAAGTCGAACCTCTACAACTCCCCCAGCTTCCGCTTCCCCGATTGCAGCGTTAGAAGTATAGTAGTAGGTTTGACGGCCTTTTAATCCTAACTTAACTCTTATTTAATATTCAAACTCAGTGATTGAATCTTGGTTGTGATCCTAACCTAGCTATGTCGCAGGTGTCACATCACTTAAATGATTTCATCCGGAAGTTCTTTGCTTTTTTTTCTTATCGAGTCTTTTTTATTTTATAAGTACATTTGAAAGTTCTGAGTCGCTCCAGCATGGCTTGGTCTTGTCACATCACAACCATGGTTAGAAGTCATGCAATTAGATGATTTTTTTCTAAAGTTGTAGGTGCATTTGGTTGACTAAGGATGCTTGACTTGGTCTTCGATGACTTTGAGAAATATCGAATTACAAAACCGACTCGCATTAATAGTGTATGGACTACGTAGCATATAGAGAAGAAAAAGCTGCAACTGCAAGACCACAAGACCTTCTTCAATTATCAAAAAATGCATTCCAATCACCATATCATCCTTATCAAATTCTCCATATTATTCCTGCTTCCTTTATCCTTTCTTAACTCAAGCTATTTCGCTGAAGCAGATGGTCTAATGCCATACCCTAATTGTTCAGACACTAGTTTCACAAGGAACAGCCTCTACAAGGTCAATCTCGAGAGTCTTATTTCTTTCCTTTCCTCCGACTCAACCAGCTCCAAATACAAACACTATGATGGATTCAAAATCGAGGACGCTGGAAACCAAACCGACAAAGTGTATGGCTTGTTTCTCTGTCGTGGCGACTTGAGCAACGACACTTGCAAAAACTGCGTCGTGGGGGCCGGCACACTTGTACGCCAAGTTTGTCCTTTCGCAAAAGTGGGCATAGTATTTGACAATGGCTGCATCTTACGTTACTCGAACAAGTACATGTTTTCTGTCATGGAAACCGGGCCTAACTATACCTTGACGAACCCCGAAAGTGCGACGGAGCCAGACCGTTTCGTCTCTCTGGTAACGACCACCTTGGGTCAGATGGCCACTCAGGCGGCCAATAATCCGTCGCCAACTAAAAAGTTTGCAACCAGAAAGGTGAATTTCACTCTGCCTGAAACCCTCTACTTTGCCGTGCAGTGTACGCCGGACCCTTCTAGTTCCGACTGCCTTCGGTGTCTTCAGGCGGCTTTCGCGTGGATTCCACGTGAGAGTCCTGCGAGCGTCGGAAGAAGAGTCTATCTCCCAAGTTGTTATTTCCGGTATGAAAAATATTCATTTATTGATGTAATCGCCGCCGCGGCACCACCACCGCTTGTGAGGGTTCCCGGTTCTCAGCAAATTGCTCCTGGGTCTCTCGGTCCCCCTTCTCCGCCTTCAGATCCGGCACAACGTAAGTCTAAAGTTTTAAAGTTTACATCTGACAAAATCTAAAAATTATATATATATAATTTTTAATTGTATATATTTTTATTTTTTTAATATTAACTATAAAAATTACAAATATATATTTAACAAAAATATAAGTAATTATTTATATTATAAGATTTTATCGATCCACTATTTTTCATTAATATTATCAATTCATATTCTTTAATTGATCGATAAAACTATACGTAAAACTGTTTATATAAGTAGTAAAAATCTACGTTTACCTTTACGTTAGTTTCCTTGTTTTTTCCTGGAAACTTTTTTATGCAATGAATGCATAAAAATTCTGATAGAAGAAACTTATTAAATGGTGAAGGTATGAAAGAAAAGAAAAATAGAAGTTTGGTGATTTGTTTGCAATAAATTGAAATTCAGTGACCTAATTAAAATTAAATAATATGTTCAATGACAACTTAGACAACAATTGTTGTCACTATTTAACTAATTAATTGTTAAGCCATGATTGTAAGTACCAAACCAAACCGCTCAAAATGAATATATCATTTAAAGCGAATTTTGGGTGGTCGCTGAAAACAAAATTATAGTTAATTTGCTAGTATATACACACACATAAAGTGCAAGCCATCCGTGTAAAACGGTTTGGATTGTATGCTAGATAAAAATTGACTTGAAATATGTGACTTGACCTTTTTGTTTGCTAAGTGACAATTAATTTTTTCGGTCTGTGCGACGAAGACTCAAGTAAATAACGACTAATAAGCACGCTTTTAAAATTTAAAATTTTAATTAATCGATACAACCAAAGTCAATTGATTTTATGGTTTACTAAATTAATTTTATAAATAATTAATTAAACTAATTATAAACCTAAATTTTTGATTAAGTTTTCATTTCTAGTTAACCTAATCAAATAATTTTGACTTTCTTCTTTCGCCTTACGAATCCAGATAAAAAGCACTCGCTATTGGTTATTAACAAACGAATGGTTCAACACCTTAAAGGAAGAGGATTTCAAAATTTTATGTACTTTTCTGTTTGCTGTTTAATTGAAAAAATTAAGAATGTCAGTTTGTCGGCTTATGCCTTACAGGGAGCCTATATCCTCATTTCTTTTCTCTGATGTACTACTTTCAGTCAAGCTTCTAGGTTTTTCCATTTTTTAATTTAACTTAAAATGATTTCTCTTTTACTGGTGCAAAATTACAATTTAAAGCATGTTTTCTCGTGCATTGAACTTGTTCTGTCTTTATTTTGCTTGTCTTGCTTGTTTACACTCATTCTTTTGTAAAAGATATTATCGCATCAAGCATTATATCACGAAGGTGAATGTAGAAAATCAAAGAGCAAATTGTAAATTTCGGTCATTTTCACTTGGTAACCAAAATCGAACTATCCAAATAAAACGTTTAGTTTCAGTTTTCAATTCTATAGAACTAAAACTTTCAATTTGGTTTATATTATACCGATTCAGTTCGACTAATAGCCTTAATGACAAGGTAGATATCATATATATAATTTGATGTGTTAATTTATTATTTTACTTAAATTAGTTGATAAAATTTTTTAATTAGTATTTTTTTTTATAAATTTATAATTAAATTTTAAATAAAAAAATTTATATAAAATAAAAATTATTATAAAATTTTTTTTATAAATAAATTTTAAATTTTAATTTATTAAATATAGTATTAATATAAAAAATAATATAATTATAATTATTTAATTATTAATTAAAAATTATATATTTTACTTTAAAAAATAATTTTTTTAATAAAATTAAGAGTAATACTTATTATACTTATAACAATATAAAGTTTAAGTACAAATTAAAATTAAAAATTTTTTTTTTAATTTTTTTACATGTGAATGCAGCTAAAGCAAGCTTTCCCATAAAAGTCATCATTTCTGCAGTCGCTGGTTGTGTCATTGCTGGTTCTGTGACGCTTTTCTGCATAGGCTACCGTCTCATAAGAAGATCAGCAAGAATGAAGCATGGTAGACTCCTAGAAGGGCAAGGTAATATTGAAGACTAGTAGAGCTGACGGGATATAAAATTGCCATGTATGGTTATTTCAAAGACTCGTGTTTTTACCTCTTTTTATTATTGCATTTTGTAGATGGAATTGAAATTACCAATGAGGAGTCCTTGCAATTTCCTTTGGCAACTATTGAATCTGCCACAAAAAAGTTCTCTGCAGATAACAAGTTAGGGAGAGGTGGATTTGGTGAGGTTTACAAGGTAACTGTTAGAATTTGGGCCTCATCACCGAGTTTAAATTTTGGGTTGAATGGTTACTTGACATGGGAAATATAACTTATATCAAACATATTGTGTTGTATATATACCTTGTATCAAATATATTGTGTTGGCTCTAGAATTCTCAAGCTGAAAGTTAAATCTGGGAAAGAACTGATCAGTAACTGTGGAGAAAAAACTGAAATCCTGGGGTTGGGCATTCTGAAACCCCTTTAAAAGCTCAACACTGATATTTATAGTAGATTGCAACTGAAAAACTTGTACATTGATTTCCTCATATCCATACATTTCAAACTAAAATCATGGTCTCCCATATTATTAGCTGTTACAAAATCTGCATCTAGCACTACTAACCTAGAGCAAAACTTCTCTGCTGGAATTCTGCTACCGCAATTCTGATTTCTGGTCCTTTTTCTGGTTTAAAAACAACCAGGTAGCAACTTTCATTTTCTTTTTTGTATGCTGGAAGCAAATGCAAGGAAGCCACATTCTTCAGCGCTCCTTATTTGGCTTCTTTGCTACAAAACCCTGCTAAAAATGTGAAATCTCTGCTTGTTCGTTTTCTTCAACAGTCATTCGTTCCTTTGTATTGCTTGCATCTAATAGCTTTTGCTCGATGTAAATATTACACTGTTGGATGTATGCAATCAAAAGTTTGATACTTGTGTACCAAAAGGTCGCACACTCACCTACCAAGCTCTTTTTGAAAAATGGTATCATAGCAAAATATTGGGCTCTGCCCAGATGGTAGAGCTTTGCTAATCATTTATGAAAGCCAATTATTAGGGTACACTTCCCAACGGCCAAGAAATTGCTGTAAAAAGGCTATCAAGAAGTTCTGCACAAGGTGCAGTAGAATTCAAGAATGAGGTCCTCTTAGTAGCCAAGCTTCAGCACAGAAATCTTTGTCAGGCTGCTAGGGTTTTGCTTGGAAGGAGAAGAAAAGATACTGATTTATGAATATGTGCCCAACAGAAGCCTTGATTACTTTCTATTTGGTATGCTGGTCTTACTCCTTTAATACTATAACTAATAGTCTCTATCTTTGTAAATGCACTGATTGCAGTTGCTGAACATGAATCAGTTTCTTTCAAACTAAACAGAAATGTATGTTCCTAAATCCTGATCTGAGTGTTTGTTTTCACGACCATGTAGATCCGAGGATGCAAGTACATTTGGATTGGTCAACACGTCAAAAAATAATAGGAGGAATTGCTAGAGGAATTCTCTATCTTCACGAAGACTCCCGCCTTAGGATTATACATCGTGACCTTAAAGCTGGAAATATTTTGTTAGATGGAGATATGAATCCAAAAATATCAGATTTTGGAATGGCTAGGCTTTTCGGAGTTGATCAAACCGAAGGAAGCACAAATAGAATTGTGGGAACACAGTAAGTTTGCTGTCCCCTAATTGTTCTGCATAATTTAGATGAATATCACGGTATACTGAAACTAAGTTTAAAGGGAAGATCAAATCAATATTGTCGTCGATCTTTCTTAATACTCCATTGCATTTTGTGAAGACAGTGCTCAATGTGGTATGCAGCTAACATTTGTAAATCTGCTATTGCACTAGGAAAACATATATTTTGTTTTCAATCTAACATTGTTCCACTTGTATCTGGTTTTAAGTGGTTACATCTCTCCAGAATATGCAAATTTTGGACACTTCTCTGTCAAGTCTGATGTGTACAGTTTTGGCGTCCTACTCCTTGAAATTGTTAGCGGAAAGAAGAACAGTTCGTTCTATAAGCCAGAAGACCCAGAAAACCTTGTGAGCTATGTGAGTGTCATTTTGTTCCGTTGGTTATCATCACTGTCAAATTGAGAATCAGAGTTACCTGCACAACAGGATTGATCATTGCTTGACTATATGTACAGGTCTGGAGGTTTTGGAGGGATGGGAGAGCATTAGAAGCATTCGATCCAAATTTGACAGTAATGCATTCAAAAAATGAGGTTGTTAGATGCATCCAAATAGGTTTATTATGTGTTCAAGAGGATCCAACCGAAAGACCCACAATGGCAACAGTTGTTCTCATGCTTAATAGCAACTCTATGGACTTGCCATTGCCTAAACGTCCGGCCTTTTTCATCCATGGTAGAGTAGAGCAGAGCAGGTCAACGAAGGGCTTGGAGTTGGATCAATATAAGGACAGGTTAGACCCTGTTTCTGTTGATGAAGGGCCAATTACTGTTGTGTGTCCTCGATAGTGGAAGCTAGTGAGTTTTCGCCAAAAGTGTCGTGACACTGCGAAAAACATAATTGCATTTTGCCAATTTGGCACCCTCATAAACTTGGAAACCCATCTCCTTTTTTCTTTATTTTTCGGGTACACAGTTACATGTTATTGACCTAATACCATAAGTCTGTACTTTGATCGTCAATAAAGCTGTCTGCTGCTGCCGATATTTTTATTTATGCTAAGTAAAGACTGGTGCATTTCAAAAGATGGTGAATTTGTAGCATACACCTATTCATCATAAAAAAAAGTCCGGTGCATGAAACAGTTTTTTTAATTTTTTGTAAATATTATAATCTATTTTTAAAATTAAAATTTTAAAATTTAAAAATAAAATTTTAAATTTTATTCGAAACAATCAGTATCATTTTCTATTGCTGCAAAGCATGAAAAATTTACATTTCAAGCAAAGATATACGTTGACGTTGAACTTGCACAGCGTAAACCGGTTTAAATTAGAAATGCTTAATAAGCCGTCATCTCAATATTCCCTGTGAATAAAAAATATTTCCTTCTGGTAGAAAGAGTGGAGGGCAGCTTGGCTGCAGTGCTTCCCTTCTCAGCAGAGAACACTGTAGCAGACAACAAGGCGTCATTTTAGTGCGCGCGGACACATACATCTGGATCATTCTCATGGCATTTGTCAGTGACAAAACATCCGAAACATCAGTCTAAATTTTAACTTTACTATGCATATTCTAAAACTTACCCTAAGCAATGACCATCTACAAGAAACATGCTTTTTCGATTATGTGAAGGGCTTTAGGCCCAATGACACTTAATCAACAACAATTTTGTGTGGTCGCTACACTCCTGCAATTTCGTGAAGTAATGACCATAGCCCATTGGAAGTGTTGAGACTTTATGAAATCTAATCCCTTAACCGTGACACCCTGACTGAACCATTGTGGGTACAGTTTTAGACATTGGAAGATCACCAAGCGTTGTGGTTTGGGGCTTAAAAGGTTTATTATCATCGTGGAAAGGTCATGGATTCAAACTTTTGTTAAAACAATCAGTAGAATTAAACGTGTAAAGTATTATCCTTGCTTTGCTTTTTTTTTTTTTTTTTTTACAATAAAATAAAAGTGATTATTTGCTTGTTTTTCATTGACTAGGACTTAAATTTTATCAATCGCCCCATAGTGATGCACGAGCTCATGACCTTCTAGCAATTCAGGTGCCCATAACAGATCCTTATTATTTTCCATTATGCAAAACCCAAACATTTTTCAGTTGAACTAGATTTGGATAATAAATATGATTGTTCTCTAGGGTGAAATACAAATAGAAAACAAACCGCTAGTGGCAACTGGCAAAGCGAAAGAGGAGCTTCAAGCAAACAGAAGAGCTGGATGACATGGAAATGGAATCAAAACTGTGCACTGGGTAACAAATGCACAGTTAGATTCTGGGACGATTTTGTTTTGTTTTATCCCAGTGACTATGGACTTTTTTCACTTTGAAACAGGCAATTGTCGGTAAGATGCATATATTTTCTGTTGAAAAGAGCCTTTCTGTGCACATACATGTCTGCAAGTATGCTTAGCATTGTCGATAACCATAAGAATATTCCGTCATTATTGTCGGAGTTTTTTTTATTTTTGCTACAAAAGGCTAAGGGTTATTATAACACGAAGCCACTATAGAGTCAGAATTTTTGACAGTAGATGTAAACAAAAAAATTAGAAAAAATTGAATTAAAGTAAAATAAAAATCTAGTAGGGCAAACAGAGGACATTTCTCCCTTCTCAACAATGTCACTTGTGTCCCTTTTATTGTGGATTGTCAACTGTTTCTTACCAATTCTATTTGCTACCTTTCATACAATTTGGGTGATGAAATACAGAGTAACGATCTGGGTGTACATGAACACGCAGTATATTCCAGCTTCAAGGAATTGATTAGGATTAATTATCCTCAAGGTTTTTTGTGCTTCTCAAACTGTTTTCCCTTTGATGGAGCTCTCTTTTTCACGACTGAGGGTGCAGTAACTTCTTCAAGCTTTCTGATTTGGATGGAGGCAGCTGCGGGCACACCACAGCTTAAAAATTTATAAGAACTGAAACATACCTTCAAATCATTATATTTTCTACCCTTGGATAAGATGACAAGAAAATGGTGCTTAGACCCCTTTTCTCATCTTTCCTTCGAAACTATTTTGTCTAATACCACGAACAAGAGACAAAATGATAGGATGATGGTGACTAAACCATTCATTGATTTTGTTTATATGAAAAAGAAGTACAACAACAGACCCAACCAAAAAAAATCAATACTTGTACACCAAGGGAATTTTGGAAGACATTACAGATTTCAAAATATCACCTTTTCTTTTCAGAAATGACTTCTATCAATTTAGCACCTAATTCAAATAAAAAAAAATAAAAATATGAAAATTGAAGCAAAAAGCTTGAACCCTCCATCCTTTAAACCTTAAATCCCAAAATGCTTTAACCTCCAGCTATTTAAGCATACACATAAATAAGAAATAAAGCAAAACTTTCAGACTTCTCGGTATCCACTAATCTAAGAAACAGTACTGTATATAAGTTAAGATTCAAGACATCGTTTTTCGTCCATTTATTTAAGTCATCAAGCATGAGCTAAACATTTCATCAAAGCACAAGCTTCCAGGCTGAAAGAAAAAGCAAAAAATATTAGACAGCCAGAGAAGATGCTTTAAAAGAAATGAAATTTGAAGTACCCATTAACAGAAGGAGCAGCGTTCAGTTTCGATGATTTGCAGCCAAAGTTTCTCTAACTCAGCAGGACGCCCAAGCTCCGGTAGCCGCAGGTGAAGATTGAGGATACGGTAAATGATCCCATCTCCGCTCGTAGCTTAGCCGCTGTGTTTGAAGAGCGGCAGAGGTGCGTTTTCAGCCGTTTACAACACAAGACACCTGATGGGGCTGGCCGGTTCTGCCGACGTGGCTGCATTCTGGACCTTTATTGGGCAAATCAGGCTGGCCCATTAGCCCAACTTTTTGACGGTTACAGTAGAGTGCACTTAGTCCTCCAACTAAAACTGAGAAGCCAGAAAGACAGATGGAGTGGTGGGTCTGTATGCCAAAAATTAACTTCATGCCCATCTCAACGGCTCCATTAGAAACTCCACTCTTCTGTGAGCTTTCACTCCTTTTCCTTTGTTCTTCTTTGTTTTCCTTTTCTGTATTGAGTCTAATGGCTTTGTGAGATTTTTACTCCTTTTCTTTTGTTTTTCCTTTACGTTTCCCCTCTCTGTATTGAGTCTAATGGCTTTATGAATTCTGGGTAACTTTGGATTTGAACACTTTGTCGCTCATTGTACTTAATTGCTTGAGTTTTAGTGTTTCTTTCCATTTTCTTTTCCAATTATTATTGCTTTTTGAATATGCATACAGATAACTTGCCAGAGGTTTGGGCGAGAAGGGTATCATTGTTTTTTTGGATGTTGAGCATCTTATCATGAATGGTATTTTTTTTTTTTTTCCGTCTTCGCTGGTTACTGTTATGTTTGGTTTCTGAAGAAAGTGAAAAAATGAGAAAGGAGTGTACTTCATGTTGAATTTCTGATTTTGACAACTTCTTGTCATAAAGCAGTAACTTTTCTTGTTATTGTTCAATTTTTCAATTTTGAATTGCAATGTTATGTAGCTTTTCTATTTGAGTTTTTATTCTACATATACTGCCATACCATTGTGATTCATGTACATGGTTGCCGTTATTATCCAATTCAATTCTCTGGGTTGGTTTTTGATGTTTATTTGATTTCCCGCCTATTTTGATAATTACAAGAGATTCTTCATTTGCTTCTGTCCAGATGATCGTTCTTTGCGTGAAGTTTTCAAGTTGATTGACCTGAATCACATTACAGGATCACAACAGAAGTAAGAAAATTAAATCACTTATTTATTTATTTATTTTTTTTTTTTATTTCAAATGTCACTTCTTGTAATTCATCCTTTCTGGAAACAGGTGATTGAAGATTTTGCTTACGAGAATGTTATTTATTTGGAGTTGAGAACCACTCCAAAGGTAATTAAATAAGCTACAGGTTTTGCTTTTATTCCTTGCCTTTGTCACTTAAAATTTTGACTTTTCATTGATGAAAATGTTTGTGTGACATATTATACAGAGGAACGATTCCATGGGAATGACTAAATGGTCCTACGTGGAGGCAGTGATGAAAGGTTTAGGGGCTGTTAGTTCTGTTGATGTAGATTTTGCTTATTATAATCTGGATGCTAGAACTTCTGCCAATTCAACAAGTAATATTTGTCATGGAACAACAAAGAGGAAGATATATGTCAGACTTCTTCTCAGCATTGACAGTCGTGAGATGACTGAAGCTGCAATGGAAACTGTATGGTAGTTCAAGGGGATTTTGTACAGCATAGCAGTTGCAAATTGTATGAGACTTTGATTTATCTCCTTCACTTTTAATAGGTTAAGCTGGCACTGGAGATTAGAGACTCTGGGGTAGTTGGTATTGACCTTTCTAGAAATCCTGTTGTGGGTGACTGGTACTTTCCTTACTGGCTATAGATTTTTTAACCAATGAATAATGGTTATGCATAGAAATGAATTACAATCTCCAATCATCAGTGGATCTATTGCAGGGTCACATTTTTGCCGGCATTAAACTTTGCTCGGGAACAAGGTCTCTTTGTGACTCTTCACTGTGGAGAGGTTTGTTCGTTTTCCTATTTTTTGTCTGCCATTTGACAATATCTATAATTCCTTTTACTGTTGAAGCTACTTACTTGTTTATTTGGTGACTTAGTGATTGTAGTTACCCAGTCATGTGGAAATCCAAGCAATGCTAGAATTTTTGCCCCATAGAATTGGCCAGGAACAATGGAGAAAGTTAAAATCATCCAAAATTCCTGTATGATACCTTTGTTATTCCTTTCGTTGGCATTAAATGCACAGATGAATTATATCCACAAGATCCATGTTATGGAAGAGTTCCTGTAGGATACCCTTTGTTATTCCTTTCGTTGGCATTAAATGCATAGATGAATTATAATTTGTCATGAATCCACAAGATCCATGTTATTGAAGAGGCTACATTCTGATGATCTGTTGAATTACCTAATCAAACTCTTTTCACTCACAAGTTATTGGTCATTTTGTTTATGTCCACTAGACATTCTGAAGCTTTTGTGCTAAACATTTTCGAGCTTCTGTGTTTTTCGTGGGCTTTCTGAATATTTTGCAGAAATTAAAACAAAATATTTACTTTGACCTTTTTAAAGCTGATTATCTCTTTTTGTGTATTCTTTTTTGGAGGGCAGCATAGTTTTTTTTATGTAATATGCAGCAAAGGCTTTGGATAGTTTTAGAAGCAACAGTGTTGGATAAATTGTTAATTTGCTAAAGTTTGTTTGTTTGTTTGTTGCTTTGGAAAATTTTTGCAGGTAGAAATCTGTTTGACATCCAACATCAGGACAGATACAATTTTCTTCCATAGATATTCAACATTTTGGTTAGACTTCTGCTTCTATTTTATGTAATTGAAACTTCAGGATTCAGGGTCACCTTAGTATAGTTACATTTTGGTTATCACTTTTAACATCATGCATTGTGATGCAGTTGATCTTTACAATGCAAAACATCCCATGGTGTTGTGCACTGATGATTCCGGAGTTTCTCCACCATCCTATCTGATGAATACAAAATTGCTTCATCTGCATTTGGTGGGTGTAAGTTTGCTTCACGGTTGTTGTCATCGTACCAGCTGTTTTCCAAATAAATACAATTTTGGCTATTTTAACGTTGGATATTAGAAAATTCATTTTTCACTCTGAAATAAGAAAAAATAAAAATAGTGGGGACGGAGACGGAGCTACCAATTGAGGAATTTAAAATTGAAATCTGTAACTCCTGCACTTAATGCTTGTGAGATATTGATTAGATAATTCAAAAGTCTTGAGCTTCAATTGTTATTAAAGTATGTCTGACTCTTTATTGTTCCGTAAATTGTTGGTGACTATTGTCTGCCAGCGCAATTTTCGTCGCTGCAAATACGACCTTGATTAAAACATTATAGGACTAGGAGATAAGAAAATGGTGCATAAACCCCTTTTCTCATCTTCCCTTGACAAACCATTTTTTCAAAAGATGAAATGATAGGGGATGATGTTTGTTTTGTTCAAGACACCGTAACAATCTAATTCTGTAAATTTTCAGGAAGGGGCATTAGGGAAGGGAGTTCTAAGCTCGGACCCGTTTTCTGCCTGTTAACGGCATAACTATGCCGTGGCTGTCTCTTCACTTAAGTGAGTTAATCGGAAAGATTCTTTTTGTTTTTCTTTTTTTTCTTTTTTTCAGTCCAATCTTTTTCTCTCTCTTCTAAGGACATTGGATTGAAAATTCAAAAGCTTGACTTGTGAGACTTGGTCTTCCTGGCCGTCATATTCACCGACTTTTAGAAGCCTGTTTGGATTATATAATTTAGCGAGAATTATATGTTTTTGAACTAAAATTTGACCTCCAAAAAGGACCTCATTAGTTAAAGAGCTCTAAATTTCTTATGTTCAAATACTTACACATGCAGACCTTGTGTCGACTTCGTTTCGGGTTCTGGAAGCCGAACCTCTACAACTCCCCAGCTTCCTCTTCCGCGATTGCAGCGTTAGAAGTATTAGTAGTAGGTTTGACGGCCTTTTTTCTTTGCCTAAGCGACTAGCGGCCTTGAGGAGGTCGAGGTATTTGAAGTAGTGGGTATCGTGCCGTCTTTGATTCTCCTTTCCATTCGTGAAACTCTTTGATAGAGTTTCACTTGGCAAACTAGGTTTCCGAGAAAGAACTTGAAATTTATAAAAATGTTATATAGATCATAGCCAATAAAACTCATGACAAAAACCAATTACATGATTTTTTTAAAAAAAAAATATATGTAGTCTACGCATTTTAAGTGCAGTTTTAAGTGCAGATTCGTATAATACATTATCATCATAACTATTTGAACATTTTTTTTTATTGTCTCATGATGCACAAGCATAGCTAAGTAGGTGCCTAATGATTATGATAGTATAATGGAGTCCGCATTTTGTGCATGATGAGTAAATATTGTTGGCACCTAAACTTGTTTTTATTAATTAATATTTTTAGATAAGTAAAAATTTAAAGTTTATTAGAAGTTTAAAATGGAGTGTCATCTTTGAAATAAGAAAAATCATACATTAAAACTTTTCATTAATATAAGTATATAATTTGATAAATTGATGTTGGTGTGAATGAAAAAAAAATATATATATGTCACCTCTTTGTCTCTTCTTCTCCTCCTCTCTTCTCTGTTTCTATGCCTATTTGTCTACCAATAAAAATCTAACAAAATTTTGGTATTAGAGCTAAAATAACAATGGTTTCAACTAGTTCCTTTCAATCACATGTGCCTAGATTTACCAAAGACAACTATGAAATGTAGAGTATCCAAATAAAGACTCTCTTAGGTTCACTTGATGTATAAGACCTTGTGGAGACTAGTTATACTAAATCAAATGATGAGAATGAGGAGACGTTTAGAGAATTAAAGAAAAGAGAGTAGAAGGCATTATTCACTATTTATCAAAGAGTGGATGAAGCCATGTTTGAGTTGATTGTTCTAGTAAAGATGTCAAAAGAAGCTTGGAAGATATTGAGGAAAGTGTATGATGGAGTCAATAAAGTGAAGAAGATCTGCCTACAGTCTTTAAGATCTTAATTTGAAGCACTGTAACAAGGGAACTCAAAGATAATTTGTGATTATTTTTCACAAGTAATTTCTATTGTTCATGAGATGAGAAGAAATGACAAGGAGATGAAGGATGTTCAGGTTGTAAAGAAAATCTTACTGTCTCTGGACTCGAAGTTTGACTTTGTAGCTGTGGTAATTGAAGAATCAAAAGATTTAGAGATGATGATTACTAAAGAATTCTTGGGATCCTTGCAAACCTATGAACAAAGAATACAGAAGAAAAGTAAGGAGAAAACTTTGAAGCAAGCACTATAGACACAACATTCATTCAAGAAGAATGAATCATCCAGAGGGAGTTATCAACGAGGAAGATTTATTGCACAAAAAAGACAAGGTAGTTGAGGTTCTTACTCCAACGAGCAAACCAACAACCACAATGAAAGAAATGAAACTGATCAAAAAGGGTATGGTCGTGGAAGAAGTGGAGGTCGTAGTCAAGGCCGAGGTCGAGCTAGTGCACGTGGTAGAAATACTGGGGGAAAGTATGACAAATCTGCAATCTAATGTCGAATTTGCAAGAAGTTTGGTCATTATTCTTATGATTGCTGGTATAACACATAATGGAGGAGAGGAAGCAAATCTAGTCGACAAAGAAGAGACTGATGAAGGGTTGATTTTGTTGATGACATATAATGAACTAGAACTACTTCAACCTGTTACATAGTTTCTTAACACAAGAGCCTCTAATCACATGTGTGGAAGAAAGGAAGTTTTCACTAAATTTGACCAAAGACAAATGGGCGACATCATTTTTTATGATCTCTCCAAAAGGTCTATTAAAGGGAAAAGTAACATCATTTTTGAACTCAAGAATGGAAGAAAACTTTGCATTTTAGATGTTTATTACGTGTCTGATATTAAAAGTAATCTTCTGAGTATTGAGCAATTGTTAGAGAGAGGATATCATATAATGATGAAGAATTTGACTCTTAATATTTGTAATAAAAATAATAATTTTATTATTTATATAAGAATGACTAAGAACAAGATATTTTCATTAAAACTAAGCATTAATGAGTCGAATTGTTTGAATTTTGGTACCATGGCAAAATGGTGTTTCAGAGAGGAAAAACTGAGTAATTCATAATATGATACGATATATGTTAAAAGAGAGAAATGTTTCGAAAGAATTTTGAAGAAATGATGTTGCTTGTCCTATTTATCTATTAAATAGATTCTCGACAAATCACAAGGAGATTTCACGCCAGAGGAAGTTTGGAGTTTCAAAAGTTGATCATCTCAGAATTTTTGGGAGCATTACTTTTACAAAGGTACAAGAAGAAAAGCAAACAAAACTGAAAAATAAAAGCTAAAAGTGTATTTTTTTTTTTTTTTTGCTATAGCAAGAATTTCAGAGACTACAAGTTATACAATCCCATAACCCACAAGATCGTAATGTCAAAAGATATTGAGTTTGATGAGAAGCAGATATGAGATTAGAAAAATAGTAACCAGCTTAAGCAAATCTCTTTCGATGAAAAGTAGATGCAGAAGGAAGATACACCAAAAGCATCATCACCTCGTCAAGTCAAAATTCAGCCCAATAGTGATGATTCGAGCAGCTCAATTGTGAGGAAAACGAGGAGCATCCAAGACATATACATCTATAGCCAAGTTATCAATATTAATTTCAATGAAGAATTCAATAATATCACATGGATGGTTGGCTTGCTTGACCTGGGTTTTCAACGACTTTTAAGAAGCATTGAATTACAAAACCAACCTCCATATTAAGTAGCATATGGAGAAGAAAAAGCTGCAAATGCAAGACTAGAAGACCTCTTCATTTATCCAAAAAAAATAAAAAGCACTCCAATCACTCTCTCATTCTCATCAAATCCTCCATATTATTCCTTCTTCCTTTATTCTTCCTTACCTCAGTCTATTTCGTTGAAGCAGATTTTATATACAATATTTGTCCAAACACAACTACTTTCACAAGGAACGGCTCCTGTGGGGCTAACCTCAATAGCCTCCTTGCTTGGCTTTCCACCAACTTGTCCAGCTCCGAATACAACTACTACAGTGGATTCAGCATCCTGGACGCTGGATATGGCCCAGTGTATGGCTTGTTTCTATGTCGTGGCGACGTTAGCAAAGACGTCTGCAAAAACTGTGTCGCGCAGGCCGCCCAAGACATTGTCCAAGCTCGTCCCTTGGCAAAAGTGGCCATCATATGGAACGATGACTGCTTCTTACGTTACTCGAACGAGTCCATGTTTAATGTCATGGAAACCAGCCTGCCGTATACATATTGAACCCCGGAAATGTGATGGAGCAGCCAGAGCGTTTCAACGATCTGATAACCAACAGAGAAAGAAGACTTCTTTATAGTATTTGCGAACTGCATTGTTTATCTCCACAAACACTTAGAATAAGATTGCATAAGGTTCAGTTAAGTGATTTAATTTGACCCCAAAATGATCTAGAAGTGATTGAGAAACTTGGTGTTGTAATCAAATGTGATTGATTAGGGCATTCCATGTAGGCAGACCACCTCTTTAAAGAATAACTAAATTACAATTGAGGCACCCGAGATGTTTTTGTTAGAAATGAAGTGATCTATTTTAGAAAACCTATCAACATACAACAGCTCCTTGAAGAGTAATCAAACTATACTTAGAGTTGTACATTATGCACTTGTACAACTCGAAAATGTATAAGATCTTGATATTTTTTATGTATCATTTAATCCTAATAATTCTTATAATCGTGTTGAATATATGAAGAATCATGTCATATTGTCGGCCCAAACAGTTGGAAGACAAGAAAGAACTTACGGAGGAGGAAGATCCAAAGATCTACAAATAAAGTCAAGAGCAGTACTTTCTTCTGAAACAAGTGTGTGTTCAACTCTTGCTGCACTACCTTGGGAGGGACGTGGAAGCAAGTGATTATACGCAAGGTAGGGAAACGAGATAAACCCGGAGTATTTCTCCCGCCGTGAGGGCATAGCTTGTCAGAGCCTAGCCCGGTAAGAAGAGTATAGCGCAGAAGTGAAGGAATTAATGAATTAGCAAGAAGGAAGGAATGAAGGAGAACAGAGCAGAGGAGGAAGAATTTTTAGAGAGAGAAATATAGAGAATTCATTTGTTGAAATTCAATACATTCAAACTGATCCTTCTCACCCTTTCTTTTCTAATTTAAATAAGCATTCAGAATTCTATCATAACAAATGTCCTTTGACTCAAAATAATTATCTATCACTAATCAATTATTTCTGTTAACGAAATTTTCAATAGAATTTAATATTCAAATTCAGTCATTAGATCTTTAATTGGTTGTGATCCTAACATAGCTATGTCGCGGCTGTCACATCACTTAAGTGATTTCATCGGCAAGTTCATTTTTTTTTTTTTCTTATCGAGTCTCTTTTTTATTTTATAAGTACATTTGAAAGTTCTCGATTTGGAAATTTAAAAGCTTAACTCGTGAATCTTATCTTCTTGACCCTCATATTCACTTACATTTAGAAGCCCGAATGAATTACATAATTTAGAATGAATTATATGTTTTAGAACGAAAATTTAGTCTCTAAAGAGGACTTAAATGGTTAGGAGTCAAGATGATTTTTTCTAAAGGTGTAGGTCCATCTGCTTTTCTTGACTTGGTCTTCGATGACTTTGAGAAATATCGAATTACAAAACCGACCCGCATTAATATTGTATGGACTAAGTAGCATATAGAGAAGAAAAAGCTGCAACTGCAAGACCAGAAGACCTTCTTCAATTATCAAAAAATGCATTCCAATTACCATATCATCCTTATCAAATCCTCCATATTATTCCTGCTTCCTTTATTCTTTCTTAACTCAAGCTATTTCGCTGAATCAGATTTTCTTTTTCTTAAATATTTTTGTGGAGACTTCACAAACAACAGCCTCTTCGTGGACAATCTCGATAGTCTCCTCTTTTCCCTTTCCGACAACTCAACCAGCTCCAATGGATTCAAAATCAAGGACGCTGGAAACCAAACCGACAAAGTGTATGGCTTGTTTCTATGTCGTGGCGACTTGAGTAACGACACTTGCAAACAATGCGTCCAGGAGGCCGTCCGAGTTGCACAAGGACTCAGACAAGAAGTTTGTCGTTCCGCAAAAGGGTGCATAGTATGGTTCGATGAATGCATCTTACGTTACACGAACAACTCCATGTTTTCTGTCATGAACACTGAGCCTAGCTTTGCCATGTGGAACGTCGAAAATTCGACGGAGCCAAAGCGTTTCGTCTCTCTCGTAACGACCACTTTGGGTCAGATGGCCACTCAGGCGGCCAATAATCCGTCGGCAACTAAAAAGTTTGCAACCAGAAAGGTGAATTTCACTCCGTCTCAAACCCTCTACAACGCCGTGCAGTGTACGCCGGACCTTTCTAGTTCCGACTGCGTTCTGTGTCTTCAGGCGGCTATCGCGCGGATTCCAGGTCAGAGCCCTGCGAGCGTCGGAAGAAGAGTCTATCTCCCAAGTTATAATTTCCGGTATGAAAATTATTCATTTATTGATCCAAAAGCAATGGCCGCCGCCACGCCACCACGGGTTACCGGTTCTCTGCAAACTGCTCCTGGGTCTCTCGGTCCCCCTTCTCCGCCCTCAGATCCGGCACAAGGTAAGTCTAAAGATTTTGTTGAAAGTTTACATCTGACAAAATCTAAAAATTATTTCCTCTAATTCAATGGGAGTATTATAAGATTTTATCGATTCACTATTTTTTTATTTTTTATTAAAAAATATTATCATTTATTCATATTCTTTAATTGACCGATAAAAATAATACATAAAAATGTTTATATGAGCCGTAAAAAATCTACGGTTACCTATTGCCGTTAAAATCTACGGTTACCTTTTTTTTTTTTTTTTTTTTTTGGGAAAACTTTCTTATGCAATGAATTTATGCACAAAAATTCTGACAGGAGAAACCTATTGAATGGTGAAGGTACCAAAGAAAAGAAAGATAGAAGTTTGGTGGTTTGTTTGCAATAAATTGAAATTCAGTGACCTAATTAAAATTAAATAATATGTTCAATGAAAACTTACATAAACAACAATTTTTGTCACTATTTAACTAATTAATTGTTAAGCCATGATTGTAAGTACCAAACCAAACCAAACCCCTCAAAATGAATATATCATTTAAAGCGAATTGTGGGTGGTTGCTGAAAAACAAAACTATAGTTAATTTGCTAGTATATAAACACGCATAAAGTTCAAGCCATCCGTGTAAAACGGTATGGATTGTATGCTAGAGAAGTATGTGACTTGACCTTTTTTTGCTAAGCGACAATTAATTTTTTCGGACTGTGCGACGAAGAATCAAGTAAATAACGACAAATAAACATGCTTTAAAAATTTAAAATTTTAATTAACCGATATAAAACCAAAGTGAATTGATTTTATGGTTTACTAAATTGATTTTATAAATATTTAATTAAACTAATCATAAATCAAAATTTTTTGTTAAGTTTTCATTTCTAAAGTTTAGGTGTAGTTAACCTAATAAAATAATTTTGACTTTTATCCTTCACTTTTTCACTTTGCGAATCCAGATAAAAAGCACTCGCTATTGGCTATTAACAAACGAATGGTCCAACACCTTAAAGGAAGAGGATTTCAAGATTTTATGTACTTTTCTGTCATGTTTGCTGTTTAATCGATAAAATTAAGAACGTCAGTTTGTCGGCTTATGCCTTACAGGGAGCCTCTATCCTCATTTCTTTTCTCTGATGTAAGCTTTCTGGGTTTTTTTTTAAAAAAAAATTTAACTCAAAATGATTTCACTTTTCCTGATGCAAAATTACAATTTAAAGCATGTTTATTTTGCTTGTCTTGCTTGTTTACACTCATTCTTTTGTAAAAGATATTATCACATCAAGTATTATATCACGAAGATCTGTTGAATGTTAAAAATAAAATAGCAAATTGGGAATTTCGTTAATTTTTACTTGGTAACCAAAATTGAATTATTCAAATAAAAAATTTGATTTCAATTTTTAATTTTATAAAATTAAAACTTTTAATGTGGTTTATATTATACCGATTCAATTCGACTAATAATCTTAATAATAAGGTAAATATTATCTATATAATTTGAGATTTAAAATTAGTTTATAATTTTATTTCAATTAGTTGAAAAAAATTTTTAATTAATATTTTTTTTATAAACTTAAAAATAAATTTTAAATAAAAAAATTTATATAAAATAAAAATTATTATAAAATTTTTTTTATAAATAAATTTAAGATTTTTATTTATTAGATAAATTATTAATATAAAAGTGATATAATTATAATTATTTGATTAGTAGTTAAAAATTATATGTTTTAATTTAAATTTTTTTTATAAAATTAAGAGTAATATTTATTATATTTATAAAAATATAAAATTTAAAATTTTTTTCTACAGATTAAAAATAATTTTTTTTTTTATTATTATTATCATTTTACTTGTGAATGCAGCTGAAGCAACTTTTCCCACAAACATCATCATTTCTGCAGTCGCTGGTTGTGTCATTGCTGTCACGCTTTTCTCATAAGAAGATCAGCAAGAACGAAGTATGGTAGTGTCGGGCAAGGTAATATTGAAGACTTGTAGAGCTAACGGGATATCAAATTGCCATTTATGGTTATTTCAAGCGCTTGTGTTTTTACTTCTTTCTATTATTGCATTTTGGTGGTCGCTAAACTCCAGCAATTTCATTAAGTAATGACCGTAGCCCATTGGAAGTGTTGGAAATTTATGAAATCTAATCCCTTGACCGTGACACCCTGACTGAACTATGGGGACAGTTTTTAACATTGGAAGCATCACCAGAAGTTGTGGTTTAGTGTTTATTATCATCATGCAAAAGGTCATGGATTTAAACTTTTGTTAATACTTGCTTTGCTTTTTTTTTTTTTTTTCAATTAAATGAAGTGATTATTTGCTTGTTTTTCATTGACTAGAACTGTAATTTTATCAATCGCCCCATTAGTGATGATGAGCTCATGACCTTCTAGCAACCCTTAACAGATCCTTATTATTTCCCATTATACACAACCCAAACATTTTTCAGTTTAACTAGATTTGTACCATGAATATGATTTTTCTCCAGGGGGCTGAAATCCAAATAGAAAACAAAAGCGATAGAGGAGCTTCAAACAAATGCACTGTTTAGATTCTGGGACAATTTTGTTTTGTTTTGTCCCCGTCATTATTGACTTTCACCTTCAAGTGGGCAATTGTCATTGTCATGGCGACATAGAATTCTGTACGTAAGATCTTTTATGCATATATTTTCTGTTGAAAACAGCACATCGGCGAATAGGGAATAAAGGTTGAGAATTCCGTCGTTATTGTCTGGCGGAGCGCGAATAGGGAATAAAGGTTGAGAATATGCTTAGCATTGTCCATAACCATAAGGAATATTCCGTCGTTATTGTCTGGCGGAGTTTGTTTTTCTTTTTTTTGGTACAAGGAAGGTTAAAGGTTATTATAACACGAAGTCACGATAGAGTCAGAAATTTTTGCCAGTGGATGCAAACAAAAAGATTAGAAAAAAAATTGAATTTAAGTAAAATAAAAATCTAATAGGGCAAACAGAGGACATTTACCCAATTCTCAACAATGTCACTACGCTTCAAATTAATAAGTTTCTTACCAAGTGTCCCTTTTACTGTGATTTGTCAACTGTTTCTTACCGATTCTCTTTGCTACCTTTTGTACAATTTGGGCGATGAAATACGGAGAAATGATCTGGGTGTACATGAACACGCAAATATGTTCCAGCTCCAAGGAATTGATTAGGATCCTGAAGGTTTTTTGTGCTTCTCAAAAACTGTTTTCCCTTTGATGGAAGCTCTCTTTTTCCCAACTGAGGATGCAGTAACTTCTTCAAACTTCTTGTTCCGAGAGTTGATATGGGGGCAACTGCTGGCACACAAGTGCACACAGCTCAAAAAAAATTTATAAGATCTGAAACATACCTTCAAATCATGATATTTTCTACCCTTGGATAAGATGACAAGAAAATGGTGCTTAGACCCCTCTTCTCATCTTTCCTTGAGAAACCATTTTGCCTAATACTACGAACAAGGGACAAAATGATAGGATGATCTCTATTTTGGTGACTAAAACATTCATTGCTTTTGCTTAAATGAAAAAGAAGTCCAACAACAGCGTGGGATAAGCCCCATGCTGTCTCACAAAACCCAAAAAAAAAAAAATGCTAAAATGCTTTAACTTTCCGCCCGTGAAACAGATTGAAGGTCATAGTTCTATCAATTTAGCACCTAATTCAAATAAAAAAAAAAAAAATCAAAATTGAAGCACAAAGCTTGAACCCCTCCAACCTTTCAACCTTAAATCCCAAAATGCTTTAACTTCCAGCGATTTAAAAGCACACACATAAATGAGAAACAAAGCAAAAACTTTCAAGCTTCTCAGTATCCACTAATCCAAAAAACAGTACTGTATATAATTTAAGATTCAAGACTTCATTTTTCGTCCATTTATTTAAGTCATCAAGCATGAGCTAAATATTTCATCAAAGCACAAGCTTCCAGACTGAAAGAAAAAGCAAAAAATATTAGAAAGCCAGAGAAGATGTGCTTTAAAAGAAATGAAATTTAAAGTACCCATTAACAAAAGGAGCAGCATTTGTATACTCAGCATGATGATTTGAAGCCAAAGTTTTTTTACTCGGCAGGACGCCTAAGCTCCAGTAGCCGCAGGTGAAGATTGAGGATACGGTAAATGAACCCATCTCCACTCGGAGCTTAGCAGTTGTGTTTGAAGAGCGGCAGAGGGTGCGTTTTGAGCCGTACACAACAGAAAAGAGAAACCTGATGGGGCTGGCCGGTTCTGCAGACGAAACCAGCGGCATTTTGGACCTTTATTGGGCAAAGCAAACTGGCCCATTAGCCCAACTTTTTTATGGTTATAATATAATGCACTCCAGTTTCTCAACATAAACAGAAAAGCCAGAAAGAGAGATGGAGTGGTGGGTTTGTATTCCAAAAATTGAACTTCATGCTCATCTCAATGGCTCCATTAGAAACTCCACACTTTTGTGAGCTTTTACTCCTTTTCCTTTGTTTCTTCTTTGTTTCCCTTCTCTGTATTGAGTCTAATGGCTTTGTGAGCTTTTACTCCTTTTCCTTTGTTTTTCTTTTATGTTTCCCTTCTCTGTATTGAGTCTAATGGCTTTATGAATTCTGGGTAGCTTTGGATTTGAACACTTTGTTGCTCATTGTACTTAATTGCTCGAGTTTTAATGTTTCTATCCATTTTCTTTTCCAATTGTTATTGCTTTTTGAATATGCATACAGAGAACTTGCCAGAGGTTTGGGCGAAAAGGGTGTCATTGTTTTTTTCGATGTTGAGCAGCATGTGTATCATCATGAAAGGTATTTTTTTTTTTTTTTTTTTTCCCTCTTTGCTGGTTACTGATATGTTTGGTTTCTGAAGAAAGTGAAAAAAATGAGGAATGAGTGTACTCCATTTGAATTTTTTATTTTGACTTCTTGTCCAGAAAGCAGTAACTTTTCATGTTATTGTTCAATTTTTCAATTTTGAATTGCAATGTTATGTGGCTTTTCTAATTGAGTTGTTATTCTGCATATACTGCCAGAACATTGTGATTCGTGTCTATGGTTGCCCTCGTTATCCAAGTTGATTTTTGGGTTGCTTTTAGATGTTTATTTGATTTCCCGCTTATTCTGATAATTACAACTTTGGGAGACTCTTGATTTGTCTCTGTCCAGATGATCGTTCTTTGCGTGAAGTTTTCAAGTTGTTTGACCTGATTCACATTATTACCACTGATCACAACACTGTTACAAGGATCACAAAAGAAGTAAGACAATTAAGTCATTTATTTATTTATTTTCTTTTTGTATTTCAAATGTCACTTCTTGTAATTCATCCTTTCTGGAAACAGGTAATTGAAGATTTTGCTTCTGAGAATGTTGTTTATTTGGAGTTGAGAACCACTCCAAAGGTAATTAAATAAGTTAGAGGTTTTGCTTTTCTTCCTTGCCCTTGAGACATAAAATTCTTTTGACTTTTCATTGATGAAAATGTTTGTGTGCCATATTATACAGAGGAACGATTCCATAGGAATGACTAAACAGTCCTACATGGAAGCAGTGATGAAAGGTTTACGGGCTGTTAGTTCTGTTGATGTAGATTTTGCTTCTTATAATCTGGATGCTAGTTCAACAAGCAATATTTGTCATGGAACAATAAGGAAGAATATATATGTCAGACTTCTTCTCAGCATTGACCGTCGTGAGACAACTGAGGCTGCAATGGAAACTGTATGCTAGTTCAAGTGGATTTTCTACAGCATAGCAGCTGCAAATTATATGAGACTTTGATTTCTTTCCTTCACTTTTAATAGGTTAAGCTGGCACTGGAGATGAGAGACTCCGGGGTAGTTGGTATTGACCTTTCTGGAAATCCTGTTGTGGGTGACTGGTAATTTCTTTACTGGCTATAAATTTTTAACCAATGAATAATGGTTATGCTTATGACTGGTAGAAATGAATTACAAGTTCCAATCATTGGTGGATCTGTTGCAGGGTCACATTCTTGCCAGCATTAAACTTTGCTCGGGAACAAGGTCTCTTTGTGACTCTTCACTGTGGAGAGGTTTGATTGTTTTCCTATTTTTTTTTTGTTGGCCATTTGACAATATCTATACTTCCTTTTACTATTGAAGCTATTTACTTGTTTATTTGGTGACTTAGTGATTGTAGGTACCCAACCATGTGGAAATCCAAGCAATGCTAGACTTTTTCCCCCATAGAATTGGCCATGCCTCTTGCTTTCAAGAGGAACAATGGAGAAAGTTAAAATCATCCAAAATTCCTGTATGATACCCTTTGTTATTCCTTTCGTTGGCATTAAATGCATTCTCATGAATCTCACAAGATCCATGTTATTGAAAAGTCTACATTCTGATGATCTGTTGAATTATCTAATCATACTCTTTTCACCCACAAGTTATTGGTCACTTTTTTTTATGTCTGCTAGACATTCTGAAACTTTTCTGCTAAACATTTTCGAGCTTCTGTGCTTCATTAGCCTTCTGAATATTTTTTGCAGAAAATAAAACTAAATATTTACTTTGACATTTTTAAAGCAGATTATCTCTTTTTGTTTATTCTTTGTTGGAGGGCAGCATAGTTTCTTATGTTGTGTGCAGCAAAGGCTTTGGATAGTCTGGAATCAACAGTGTTGGATAAATTGTTAGCTTGCTAAAGTTTGTTTGTTTGTTGCTCTGGAAAATTTTTGCAGGTAGAGATCTGTTTGACATCCAACATCAGGACTGATACAATTTCTTCCATAGATATTCACCATTTTGGTTAGACTTCTGCTTCTATTTTATGCAATTGAAACTTAAGGATTTGGGGTCACCTTAGTATAGTTACTTTTTGGTTATCACTTCTAACATTCTGCATTGTGATGCAGTTGATCTTTACAATGCAAAACATCCACTGGTGTTGTGCACTGATGATTCTGGAGTTTTCTCCACCAGCCTATCTAATGAATACAACATTGCTTCATCTGCATTTGGTGGGTGTAAGTTGGATACTGCGACTAACTAGCTCGAAACAATCATCACTGACCGTGCATTTTATTACTTAGGTCTTGGAAAGAAGGAAATGTTTGAGCTTGCAAGAAATGCAGTCAAGTTCATATTTGCTGATGGTGACGTTAAGCAGGATTTGACCGAGATTTTTAATTCAGCTGCAAAGAAGCTCCACCTATAATTTTGGGTCTGTCGGGGCATAAGTGCCTCCTGGTGGTATGGTTATGCCATGTAGTGCAAAACTCCCTAATTTTCAGTAGATGATTTGACATTGGAATGGTGTATTTGTTAAAATATTCCCCTACCACAACATGTATTTCTGGCTTATTTAGCCACCTGGCAGGTAGGCCATGCCAGCCATTTGGATTCAAGTAAGCAGATGCCAATCTTGTTTTAAGATGTAAGCTTTGGTTTCCGACAACATTCTCTTCACTTGCACTTGAGTTATTTTTTCAATGCTTGCATGGGCTATACTCGGAAAGGCCATTGTGAATGGGCATATACAGTTTGCAATGTTTTTCTGATCCGATAGGGTTATTGAACATGGTACACTTTGTTTCCCAAAATTTAATATATCTAGTTTTACCTTTATGCACAAACTAGTAATCTTCTGGAGAATGGATCCATCCCATGTTTTGTTTCTGAAAAAAAAAACACAAAAAAAAAAAAATGGAAGAATCGAGTCTTAACAAGTTGCAATACTTGTCCGTCTATCATTCTTATAAGAATTGGATTGGTACAATTTTTTGTTTGTCAAGAAAAATGTTTTTTAAATTGGGCATTTGGTGGAGACCATTCAAGCTGGCTACGGCTGTTGTCATCCTCCCTGTTGTTTTCCAAATATTTTAACGTTGGTGTGACCTTGGGGAATTAGATATTAGAAAAGTCACTTTTCACTCTCAAATAAAAAAGTGAGGTGGGGGACGGAGCTACCAATTGAGGAATGTTTTTTAAATTGAAATCTATAACTGAATAGCACTTATGGTTGAGATATATTGACTAAATAATACATTCTTGTCATGAAAGTCATAGGTTTCAATTGTTATTAACCGTGCCTGACTCTTCGTTGTTACGTAAATTGATGACTATTACTAAATACATAAAATTTATCAATTATTGCAATTTTCTGTAAATACGACCTTAATTGAAACATTGTAGGAGGATGATATTTTCATTCAACAATGCCCACATGGTTGTAATGTTACATTCGTGCAAATTTACAAGTAAATTTATTGCACTAAACCTAAATTATAATCAACGATAATTTATTATTTATATTAAAATAAGTTTATCTCCTAAAAGTTAGACAATAAATCATACCACAATTTTAAAAATTTACACATAATTATGTCTTGAAAATCTTAATTTAAAAATTTAATCATATCTCAGCCAAATAAAATAGATTATGAAGTTAAATTTTAATCATATACAAATTAAAAATTAATTTAAATTAAAAATTTATTATAATAAAAATTTTAATTAAATTTAATTATTTAAATAAATTAAATATTATTTTTAAATAAAAATATATAATTTATATTATTTATATATTTTAAAATAATTAGTGTGATTAGTTTTTGATTATTATTAGAGTTATCATAACTATGTTTTTAACAGTAATATCAGAGTCTGGTCGCAGACGTTCGGCGCGTGTTTAAGCTACAGAGAGTGATTCCAGTAATTGACCTCCATGGACCGGCTCCCAGACGGAACGCGCCCTGTTGAAATCCTTCTGAGACTCCTCCCACTGCGTGTGATTGATCCACGTGCTGGTATTACATCTGACGCGCCGAATCTGATCTGCCGTTGAGCCGCCGCCGCTGCTGTTGTTGCTGCCGTTGCTGCTGCTGCCGCAGCTGTTGTTGATCCTCGAACTCCTTCCGCCTGCAGAGCCGGTAAAACGGCAAGGTCGGTTGCGTCGGTGATTATTTGGGAGGCCAGGTCTCTGCCTCTTCGCCTCTTGTCGTTCGGGAGCTTCCCAGAGAATCTGCCCGGCAGTGATCTGAATTGGAGCGGGCGTCTTGTTCTTCCCGGAGACTGCTCGGCGGTGATTTAAAAGAGAAGAATACTTAGAATTGCAATAAAGGGGTCAGATTGTAAATAACAAAATTTTGAGAGTCAGATTAAAAATAATAAAAGTTTGAAGGTCAGATTGAAAATAATAAAAGTTTTGAGACTAAATCAAAAAAATTATGAATTTCAACATAAACGGCACAATCCTGTTTCAGTTCTCGATTTAGATGAAAAAAATTATAATAGATGAAGTCTGCAAATAGAAGTTTTATTTGATTATAATAAATTATTAAGTATTTGTGAAAAATAGAATTATAGAACTCATAGCAAATGCCAAAAAAGCACAAAAAGTTACTAACCAAGAGTTACAAAAAAAAGATAAAACGGCACTATATTTCATCTATCAGGGGGTAAATGATGAAATTTTTAAGAAGATTACATAAGCGATGAAATTTTTAAGAAGATTACATAAGCAACCTTGTCAAAACAGGCATAGGATATATTGATGACGTCATTCTAAGGTGCAGACAAAGTTAAAAAAGTGAAACTGCAAACCTTACGACGTCAGTTTGAGCTTTTGCAGATGAAAACTTTATAACTAATTTCAGTTTATATAAACAGAGTACTTGCCCTAACAAATCAAATGAGAATCTATTAAAAAATAATTGAATGATCAGATAAAAGTTGAAAAGATCTTGTAGATACTCACATTACAATATAAGCACATCATGGTTGCTATAAAAAGAAGTACATGATTTGTCCCAGATATCAGTTGATGTACTAACAGGCACATTGCAAACTCATGAACAACGCATGAATGAGAAGTGCATTGAGAAGCTAGTAGAGTAAGCACTTACTCCTACCAAAAGTAATTAGAGTGATTAATCAAAGTAGAGGCAAGGTTCTTCTTGTGAAAGAGGATGAGGACATGGTAATAATCACTATAACAATAAAAGTTGAGGAGGTCACTATAACAACTATGAAGATGGTGACAATCAATACAATGACTAAAGGAGATAAGACCAAAAGTATAGAGGTCGAGGTCGAGGCCAAAAAGGAGGTTGAGGTAGAGGAAGGCATGACAAATCTTATGTTGAGTGTTACTCTTGTCACAAGTATGATCATTATGCTAATGAGTGCAAGTCTCAAGAGTATAATCAGATAGCTCATTGTGCATAAGAGGGAGATTTAGATGGTGGAAATGAAGCATTTATGATGGTTATTATAGTTGCTGGAAAAACCAAATTACAATATACGGTTTCTTGACACCGGGTGTACTAATCATATGTATGGGAAAAAAAAAAAAGCTCTTTGTTGATCTTGATGAGTCAATTCTCTCCACAGTCAAGTTTGCTAATGATAGTAGTGTTCTGGTGATGGGAAAATGGCGAATTCTTATCAAGTTAAAAAATGAAGATCATAATTACATCTTAGATGTATTTTATGTATCAAACATGAAGAGCAACTTACTCAGTTTAGGCCAATTACTTGAAAAGGGGTATAACATGCAGTTACGTGATAATTGTCTCTCAATTATTAATGGGAGAGGTATACTCATTCTCAAATCCCTTTTAATGAAAAATCGGATATTCCAAGTTGATATTGCCATTGATGTTTACATTTGTTTAAGTGTTGTTGTTAAAGATGAGTCTCGATTATGACATTTTCATTTTGGCCATCTAAATTTTCACAGTTTAAAGTTGCTTAGACAAGAAAACATGGTGACAGACTTGCACAGGATACATCATCTTAATCAAATTTGTGAAGCATGTATTCTTGCCAAAAACAGAGTAGACAATCCTTTGTGACAAGGACTTGACGTGCAAGACAACCACTCCAACTTATTCACTTTGATATTTGTGATCCAATGAGTATGTCATCACATGGAAACAATAAGTATTTTCTTACTTTCATTGATGATTTCACTAGGAAGACATGAGTTTATTACATGCAAAGAAAGTCTGAGTTATTTGATTATTTTAAGAGTTTTAAGGTTCATGTTGAAAGACAAAGTGGATACTATGTTAAAATTTTGAGAACTAATGGAGGTGGTGAGAATATTTCTAATAAGTTCAAAGAGTATTGTGAAATACAGGGAATAAAGTATGAAGTTACAATTCCTTATACCCCACAGCATAATGAAGTTGCTGAAAGGAAAAATAGATCAATCATGAATATGGTGAGAAGCTTGTTAAAGGCTAAGGGAGTTCGTAATCCATTTTGGGTATAAGATATTTTATGTGTTGTTTGCTTGTTGAATAGATCTCTAACAACAAGTATTCATATAATGTCACTCCTGAATAAGCTTGGAGTGGTTTTAAACCTAATGTAAGGCATCTCAAGGTGTTTGGTTTTATTACTTATACTCACATTCCAGCAAAGACAAGGACAATTAAATGATCAAGAACTTGGCTACAAAAAAAGATGATATAAGTTATTCAATCCTATAACGAAGAAGGTAATTGTGAGTAGAGATGTAACTTTTACTGAAAATGAAGTTTGAAACTTTGATATTGAGGAGCAACATAACTCTCCAAGATATCCAATTGCTATTATAGGAGAAGAAGAAACTCAAACTGCAATCTCTACTGTAAATGAGGAAGTCTCACTGGTTGATGCACAAAATCCTACATCACAAGCTATATAAGAGAATAGAAAACTAAGAAGAAATCGACAACAATCAGTTAGATTGCAAGACTATGAGGTAATATCTGATAATGTTATTAATGATAATGGAGATTTGGTGTACTTTGCCATGTTTGTAGTTTGGGAACCAATGACATTTGATGAGCCGATTTAAAATACAAAGTGGTTGAATGTCATGAATAAATAAATCAAGGTAATTGAGAAAAATAATACATGAGAGTTTATTACTATTCTACGAGGTCAGAAAATTATGGATATAAAGTGGTTCTTAAAGATTAAGAAGAAATTCAATAAAAAAGTAGAGAGATATAAAACAAAATTAGTTGTAAAAAGATTTGAATAACGACCTAACCATTATTATCATAAGAATCATTAAACTCATCAAATGGATGTAAAGTTAATTGAAGCAGATATTAAAATTGAAAGTATCATCTAATTAGAAGTAAGGAAAATATTGATATTAATTTAAATTAAAAATTAAATTAAATTAAAATTTTATTATAATAAAAATTTAAATTAAATTTAATTTAAAATTTAATTATTTAAATAAATTTAAATATTTATTTTTATATAAAAATATATAATTTTTTTTTTTAATTATTCATAACTATTTTAGCACTATATTTCTAATAATAGCATAGAGCCACCTTTCACCACACGGGACAAAAGCTCCATTTTACTTTAAGACTTTTAGATTAATAGTTATTAGCAACGCATGATGGAAACAATACAACGGGTCGTTTGTCAGCATAGCGATATTAATTTATAAATAAAAGCTTCCTTAAGCCCCTCTCAACGGAACTCAAAAAAGGAAAAAAAAAAAAGGCAAAAGAAAAAACAAATGCAGATTCATATAATATACTATCACAACTTCTCAAACATTTTTTTTTTCTTTTGTTTCATGAAGCATAAGTATAGCTAACTAAATAAATGATTGCTTTGCTTGACTTAGGTTTTCGACGACTTTTAAGAGCCATCGATTCACAAGGCTGCAACTGCAAGACCAGAAGAACTTATTCATTTATCAAAAAAAAAAAATGCACTCCAATTACTCTTGCCTCAAGCTCTTTCGCAGAAGCAGCAGATCCTCTATACAATATTTGTCCAAAGACAACTACTTTCACAAGGAACAGCCTCTATGGGGCCAACCTCAATAACCTCCTTTATTTGCTTTCTTCAACTCGTCCAGCTCCGAATACACCTACTACAATGGATTCAACATCGTGGACACTGGAAACCAACCCGACAATGTGTATGGCTTGTTTCTATGTCGTGGCGACGTTAGCAACCACGTCTGCAAAAAACTGCGTCGCCCAGGCCAAACAAGATACAGTCCAAGCTTGTCCTGCAGAAAAAGTGGCCATCATATGGTACGATGACTGAGTCTTAACCAGTCCTTCCATATACATGTGGAACACCAGAAATGTGTCGGAGCAGCCAGAGCGTTTCAACTATCTGATAATGAAAACCTTGGGTCAGATAGCCACTCAGGCGGCCAATACTCAGGCAACTAAAAAGTTTGCTACCAGAAAAGTGAGTTTTACTTCGTCTCTAAACCCCGAAACCACCGTGCAGTGCACGCCGGACCTGTCCAGTTCCAACTGTCTTATGTGCCTTCAGACGGCCATCTCGTTGTTTCCGAATTGCTGCAGCGGGAGGTCCGGAAGAAGAGTTTACTTTCCAAGTTGTAATTTTCGGTATGAAGTTTATCCATTTTATAATCAAACAGCCGTCGTCGCCGCCGCACCACTACCTCCGCCTGTGTTGGTTTCCGGTCCTCTGCAACCAGTGTCTTCTCCGCCCCCGATCCGGTACCTCGTAAGTCAAAAGATTTTGTTGACTTTGCACCATTCAAGTTTATATTTGACAATATAAAAAGGTTAAGGCGTCTAATTTAATTCAATATGTATGAATATTTTTATTTTCTTAATATTAACCATAAGAAACAAAATATGTATCTGATAAAAACAATAATAGGACATTATGTATCTATCATATTCTATGATTGTATCAATCCACCGTTCTTCATCAATACCATCAATCCATATTCTTGTAATTGATCGATAAAACTATACATGTGCATATGATTGATAAAATTCTAAGAAATGGTACCATTCCGTTAGTTTCTTTTTGTGATTTTAGCAGGAAAGCCTTCTTGGGCAATGAATGTGGACATGCATGAAAATTATGATAGAAGAAACTTACTGAACGGTGACAGTACTTAAAAAGTCAAAATAGAGGTTCGATGGTTTGTTTGCAGTAAATTGAAATTCAATGACCTAATTAAAATTAAATAATATGTTCATGAATAAATAAGACAATAACTTTTTTAACCATTAACTAATTAATTGTTAAGCCTTGATTGAAAGTGCCAAGCCAAACCCCTTTAGGTGATGTATCGTATCGTTATTTGCACCAGCGAATTTTGGATGGTTGCTAGTAATATATATGGATACACGCACATAAAGTGAAAGCCATCTGTGTAAAACGGTATGGATTGTAAGGTAGAGAAAAATGATTTGAAATATGTGACTTGATGGTCTTTTTATTTGCTAAGTGACAGTTTTTATTTTTTATTTTTTATTTGTGTTTTTTTGTCGTGTAACCAACACTTAAGTGAATCTTAAGTAAGGATGTTTAAAAGAAATTCAAAATTTGAATTAAATTGAACTAAATTGAGTTTATGATTAACAAAATTGATTTTATAGATGATTAATTAAACTAATCATAAACAAAAATTTTTGATTAAAATTTCATTTTTAGTATTAGACAATGGTAGTTAACCGAAATCAAATAATGTTTAGCTTTTACCTTTCACTTTATGAATCTAGTTAAAAAGCACCTGCTTTTTGTTATTGACAAACGAATGATCCAACACCTTAAAGGAAGAGGATTTGAAGATTTTATGTACTTTGCTTGTTATTTTAGTTGTTTATTTGATAAAATTAAGAATGTCATTATGTCGTTTTATGACCCTGTATCCTCATTTCTTTTCTCTGATGGACTTTCAGTCAGGCTTATGGATTTTTTTTTTTTTTTTTTTTTTAACTTAAAAAACGATTTCTCTCTTTTTGGTGCAAAATTACAAATTAAAGCTTGTTTTCTATGCGTTGAACTTGTTCTCTCTTTATCTTGCCTGTCTTGCTTGTTTACACTCATTCTTTTGTGAAAGATATTATCATATTAAGCATTGTATCACCCAGATATTTTGAATTTAGAAAATTAAAGAGCCAATTATGAATTTCGGTCATTTCCATTAGGTAACCAAAATCAAACTATTCAAATAAAAACTTTGGCTTCAGTTTTCAATTATAATTAAAACTTTCAATGTGATTTATATTTTCCGGATTCAGTTCAATTAACCGAACCATCGATAGCCCTAATGACAAGACAGATATTATTCATATAATTAGAGATCTAAAGTTAGTTTCTATTTTTATTTTATTTAGTTGATGTGCTGGAAGAGTTTTTTAATCAAATATTATTTTTTTTAAAACTTTTAAAAAACTTTAAATAAAAAAATTATTATGGAAAATGAAACTCACTACTACAATTTTTTTTTTTATAAATAAAGTTAAAATTTTAATTTATTAAATAAATTATTGAAATGAAATTTAATGTAATTATAATTATTTAATTTAAATTTAAATATTATTTATTTTAATTACAAAGATAATTTTTTTAAAAAAAAAGAAGAATAATATTTTGTATATTTATAAAAATATAGAATACAAAAAATTTTACATGTAACATGAGATTAAAAATAAACTTCTTTTTTATTTTTTTTTAGGTGTAAATGCAGCTACAGAACATTTTCCCACGAAAATCACAATTTCTGTTGCAGTCGCTGGTGGCGTCATTGCTGGTTTTGTCATGCTTTTCTGCATAGGCTACCGTCACATGAGAAGACGAGAAAGAGTGAAGTATGGTAGTGTCCAAGAAGGGCAAGGTAATATTGAAGACTAGTAGAGCTGATGGGATATCAAATTGCCATGTATGGTTATTTCAAGCACTTGTGCTTTCACTTCTTTTTATTATTGCATTTTGTAGATGGCAGCGAAATAACCACCGTGGAGTCCTTGCAAGTTGATTTGGTAACCATTGAATCTGCCACCAAAAAGTTCTCCACAGCTAACAAGCTAGGGAGAGGCGGATTTGGTGAGGTTTATAAGGTAACTGTTATAATCTGCTTCTCACCACCCAGTTTAAATTTTTGAGTTAAATGATGTATATAACTTATATCAAATATCTTGTCTGGTACATATAACTTGTATCAAATATATTCTGTTGGTTCTAGAAGTCTCAAACTGAAAGCTAAATCTGGAAAAGAACTGACAAGTAACTGAGGAGAAAAAGACTGAAGGCATGCCAAAAGCCCCTTAAAAATTCAACAGCCACTGATATTTATAGTAGATTACAAGTGAAAAACTTATACATTGCTAATATCCATACATTTCAAACTAAAATCATGTTCTCCCCCCTATTATTAGCTGTTATAAAATCTGCATCTAGCACTACTAACCTAGAGCAAAACTTCTCTGGAATTCTGCTACCACAATTCCGATTTCTGGCCCTTTTTCTGGTTTAAACACAACTACTAAGTAGAAACCTTAATTTTCTTGTTTTTACACTGGAAGCAAACCCAAAGAAGCCACATTCTTCAGCTCTCCTAGCTTAGGAAAGAAGCCACATTCTTCAGTGCACCTTATTTGTCTTCTTTGCTACAAAACCTATGCTAAAATCGTGAAATCTCTGCTTGCTCATTTTCTTCAACAGTCATTCTTTCCTTTGTATTACTTGCATCTAACAGATTTGACTTGATGTAAATATTACACCGTTTGATGCATGCAATCAAAAGCTTGATACTTGTGTACCTAGACAAATGCCAAAAGTTCGCACACTTACCTACCATGCTCTATTTGAAAAATGGTATCATAGCAAACTATTGAGCTCTGCTCAGATGGTAGAGCTTTGCTAATCATTTATGAAAACCAATTATCAGGGTACACTTCCTAACGGGCAAGAAATTGCTGTAAAAAGGCTATCAAGAAATTCTGCACAAGGTGCAGTAGAATTCAAGAATGAGGTCCTCTTAGTAGCCTTCAGCACAGAAATCTTGTCAGGCTGCTAGGATTTTGCTTGGAAGGAGAAGAAAAGATACTGGTCTATGAATATGTGCCCAACAGAAGCCTTGATTACTTTCTATTTGGTATGCTGGTCTTACTCCTTTAATCCTATAACTAATAGTCTTTATCTTTGTAAATGCACTGATTGCAGTTGCTGAACATGAATCAGTTTCTTTCAAACTAAACGGAAATTTATGTTCCTAAATCCTAATCTGAGTGCTTGTTTTCGTGACCATGTAGATCCGATGATGCAAGGACATTTGGATTGGTCAACACGTCAAAAAATAATAGGAGGAATTGCTAGAGGAATTCTCTATCTTCATGAAGACTCTCGGCTTAGGATTATACATCGCGACCTTAAAGCTGGAAATATTTTGTTAGATGGAGATATGAATCCAAAAATATCAGATTTTGGAATGGCTAGGCTTTTCAGAGTTGATCAAACTGAAGGAAGCACGAATAGAATTGTGGGAACATAGTAAGTTTGCTGTCCCCTTTTTGTTCTACATAATTTAGATGAATATCAGGGTATCCTGAAACTAAGTTTGAAGGGAAGATCAAATCAATTTGTCCTTGCCCTTTCCAATACTCCATTGCATTGCATTTTGTCAAGACAGTGCTCAATGTATTATGCAGCTAACATTTGCAAATCTGCTAGTGCACTAGTAAAACTTGTATTTTGTTTTCAATCTAACATTGTACTAATTGTGTCTGGTTTCAAGTGGTTATATGTCTCCAGAATATGCGATGCATGGACAGTTCTCTGTCAAGTCTGATGTCTACAATTTTGGCGTCGTACTTCTTGAAATTGTTAGCGCAAAGAAGAACAGTTCGTTCTACCAGCCAGAAGACCCAGAACACCTTGTGAGCTATGTGAGTGTCAAATTTTGTTCCGTTGGTCATCATCACTGTCAAATTGAGAATCAGGGTTACCTGCACAACAGGATTGATCATTCATCAACTATATGTACAGGTCTGGAAGCTTTGGAGAGATGGGAGAGCATTAGAAGCATTCGATCCAAATTTGACAGTAATGCATTCAAAAAATGAGGTTGTTAGATGCATGCAAATAGGTTTATTGTGTGTTCAGGAGGATCCAACCGAAAGACCCACAATGGCAAAAGTTGTTCTCATGCTTGATAGCAACTTTATGGACTTGCCACTGCCTAAACGTCCGACCTTTTTCATGCATGGTAGAGTAGAGCGGAGCAGGTCAATGGACTTGCCACTGCCTAAACGTCCGACCTTTTTCATGCATGGTAGAGTAGAGCGGAGCAGGTCAATGAAGGGCTTGGAGTTGGATCAAAATAGGGACAGGTTAAACCCCATCTCTGTTGATGAAGGGCCAATTACGGTTGTGTCTCCTCGATAGTGGAAGCTAGCGAGTTTTCGCCAAAATGTGTCATGACACTTCGAAAAACATAGCTGCATTTTGCCAATCTGGCACCTCATAAACTTGGAAACCCATCATCTCCCTTTTTCTTTATTTTTCGGTACACAGTACCATAAGTCTGTAGTTTTTGATCGGCAATAAAGCAGTCTGCTGTGCGTAAGTAAAGACTGGAGCATTCCAAAAGATGGTGAATTTGTAGCATACATGTATTCATCATAAAAAAAGGTCCTGCATGAACAGTTTTTTTTTTTTTTATTTTTATAAATATTATAATCTATTTTAATTTTTTAAAAATTTAAAATTTTAAAAAATAAAAATTTAAAAATTTTTAATTATTAAATCTCTTTAAAAACAAAAATCAGTATCATTTTCTATTGCTGTAAAGCATGAAAATGTATGTTTCAAGCAAAACTAGACATTGACGTTGAACTTGCACAGCCTAACCTGGTTTAAATTAGAAATGCTCAATAAGCCGTCACCCCACTATTCCCTGTGAACAAAATATATTTCCTTCGCGTGGGAAGAATGGAGGGCAGCTTGGCTGCAGTGCTTCCCTTCTCGGCAGAGAACACCGTAGCAGACAACAAGGCGTCATTTTAGCGCGTGCATACACAAACAGCTGGATCATTCTCGTGGCACTAGTCAAAACATCGTTCAAAAGCCGAAACATCAATCCAAATTTTATTTTTATTACTCATATTCTAAAACTTACCCTAAACAATGAGCATCTACAAGAAACATGCCATTTTGATTATGTGAAGGGTTTTAGGCCCAATTACACTTAATCCACAACAATTCTGGATGGTCGCTGCACCAGCAATTTCATGAAGTAACGACCGGAAGCCAGGGAAGTGTTGGGAATTTATGGAATGTACTTGTTTCAAAGAAACCAAGAACTTAGAATCATAAACTAAATTTCATACTGGTTTCATATATTTTTCTTTAAGAGTGCTACTACCATTCACAGGTATTGTTCAAAGACTTGTTGGCATTAAATTTCTTTTAAGAGTCCAATAACAAGTTGGATTACTTTTCCCATCCAGATAAACTTTTTATACCAGAATCCAATTTCTATTAGGATTAGTACCATTACAAATCTCTATTTAAGGCTTTTTCAATCCCTCAATGTTACTGATTGCAGTGTTTTTTATATTTCCTTTTTCATTTTTCTTTCTACATTATAGACTTGAAGCTTTCTTTTCCCAATGGTGTGATGCAATAGTTATAGTGACATACTATTAGTAATTCTTTACAAACGTGAATGTGATACTAACAATTTTCTTCTATTGTACCCATTTGTGTCATTTTATTCAATATCTTCGAGCCTGAATCCCAAATATGAACCTAAAACTTATGTTCTTCAAACTTTCACAAACCACAATAATTGCCTTCAAAAATTATCTTCCAACAAAGGTCCTACTTTCATAGACACAAAGAATATTCAAATTATTCTTAAAACTACACAGAACTCGGGATATTTGATACAACACCACCTGATCCTTTTCTTTTTTCTCTCTTTCTTTCCCTTATTAGCAAAGAAGAATATACTCACGCTACAATAAAGGAATATGAAGATGATGATAATACTGCATGGATCAAAACAGCTTGCACCTAGTTCCAAATATGAACCTAAAACTTATGTTCTTCAAACTTTCACAAACCACAATAATTGCCTTCAAAAATTATCTTCCAACAAAGGTCCTACTTTCATAGACACAAAGAATATTCAAATTATTCTTAAAACTACACAGAACTCGGGATATTTGATACAACACCACCTGATCCTTTTCTTTTTTCTCTCTTTCTTTCCCTTATTAGCAAAGAAGAATATACTCACGCTACAATAAAGGAATATGAAGATGATGATAATACTGCATGGATCAAAACAGCTTGCACCTAGTTACAACATCATAGAAGGTGCAATTTTACTCAAGTTCACAAAATATTGAATCATGAAAACTGACTTGCAAAATGTCCCTCATTACAATTTGGTATTTGAATCAATCTAAGCTAGTAAAAAGTCACAAACCAGTTATAAACTACAAAATGGTAGAATGCAAACTGACACACGCAATTTGATAGGAAAAAATCAGAAGACAACCACAAATTTCACCTAAAGGACCTTAGTATATGGTCTAAACCATCAGACATTAAAACACACACACAAACACACATATGCACACACACAGAGATATAGAGGAGAATACAATGTCTGCAGTTGAATGTTCCAGCTGGCGCAAGTACTTTGGATTGACATGTATGCCATGAGTAGGTCTAATTGACTCAGAAGCCCTCAAGGAATTCAAGCCTGATGACTGTGGAGAGAGCTGCAGTTCAGTCTCAATCTTGCGAAGCAAAGAAAGCGGAAACACTGTTGACCATGTGCCAAAGAGATGGCGCATTGAAGGATACATGCTAGGGTGGACTTGTCTGTATGCCTCACAAAAAAATTGATTGGCTAAAAAAATGTGTAATACTCTGTAATTCATTCAACTCAGGCGAACGAGAAGAGAAGTATTTAACATATTCTCGGCCGATATTTTTGACAGTACTATCTAAAAGATACAATGAAGGCAGCTTTTTATCGACCGAGACCTATGACAATAAAGATAACCCAAAAAAGTAAATTCATTTAGCTTCCCGAACACAATATTTTTCAAAAAAAAATCCAATCTTTTGTTCATGGAAATTCAAAAAAAAAAAAAAAAAAGTCAATAAACCCAAGAGTGATACGCGCAAAAACCCTAAAGCAACAAAAACAACCAAACAATCAAAATCTTTTGATAATGTCTACCCCTAATAATCTGAG
The DNA here is from genome assembly GCA_037832345.1 of Rhizophora mangle. Lineage (NCBI taxonomy): Eukaryota > Viridiplantae > Streptophyta > Magnoliopsida > Malpighiales > Rhizophoraceae > Rhizophora > Rhizophora mangle. Next base: position 2,482 of record JBAPLJ010002068.1, on the reverse strand, counting down.
TCTGTCATTTGGCTCAGGAAGTACAGTCATGGGTTAGTGTAAACTCTTTTTTTTTTTTTTTTGACAGGTAGTGTAGACTTTAAAAGGCTGAGAAACAATATGATCGATTGAACACACAGAATGGAGCATATAAAGCCAAAATGAATTATGATATAAAAGGTTGTTGATCCAAATGTTACAAAGAATGGGACATATTGGGCCAAAATGAACTGTGATACACAAGGTTGTTAATGCACTCACCAAGGAAAGTGGCCCTACTAACTTGGTTATGCATGCCACCACAAAATCCAGTCTATTCAACACAATATTTTGCCCAGTTCAATCTTCTCTTACAAGTCTACTTGCCTCTACAAGAGAATGTGTCATGATTTATGAAGCCCCTCAAACCTTTTTGTCTATGAATTAAGCTTTTTCCAGAGAAAATCCGCTTCTCCATTCTACATCCCATTTCCAGGAAAAATAATTTCCTAGCAACATGCTAAATCAGCTCCAGCAGAAACACCTTATAGTAGATGAATGGTAGATAGGCTTCAGCTTTTTCTGAGGGAAAGCTCCAGTTATTAATTGATCCCAACTCTTCAGCACCTTTTTAAGCTATTCTGGATCTCCACCAAGGAGATCTAGCCTCATAAATGTGCTTGCCATTGTCCCAAGAAATTTGGTATGCCTGAAGACCAATAGCAACACCTGGTTCCTTTCCATGCCGTGCAACCCACTCAGTAATAGCAGTTTCTTTGGCATCCTCATTAGGATATTGCTTTCTGTATTTACCAATGGATTTATCCCAGGAGTGGTCATTTCTGCAATTGCAGCTGTCATGTACATTGAGTCACCCACTAGTGGTGCACCACATGCAGCCAGCTGAGCTCGGATCTGTGGATAGAGTAGATTATTGCCAGAGTTAACAATTGTATATGTTTGCCTTATTATAGTGATGGAAAAGCCAAACTTCCCTCTCTACATCATTCTCTTGACAATGATTGCTGTTAACAAACAAATTGGAGCGCCACAGGTCCCCGTCAATTACTGGGACCCACAACAAACAAAGCTTTTCAGTTTCTCAAGTAATCCTTGTCAATTTGTCCGAGTTGGAAATTGAAAATCCAAGCAAGTTTCAATCATATTGGAAACCTTTTGACTAGAATTGGATATCCTCTGTAAGCTTATCAGCCATAACTCTGGCTTTGTGAAGGACTTAATCCTAACGGCTGCTAATTATGTCCTTCACAATCAAGGAGCAGCTTTAACTACCTAGTGGTGGTTAATTAAGAAAAGCTTGTTTTAAGGAAACTCACTAAACAATTTATCTTCTTACCACACTGGATCAGAGAATCACTATCCCAAACACATATGACCAGGCCATTGCTTATGACCACAGATACAAAATTAATAAGTTAATGAAAACAGGAAGCAACTACAACATAACACAGGAAATACGGAATAGTTATTTTGATATAAGGAAATAAGGGAATATTAGATAACCTGATGAGTCCGACCAGTCAAGAGGTTGATCTTACACTCATATGCATGATCCTTTGATGGCCAACCACAATCTTCAAAACAATATCTCTCTTCAGTTGCTGCATTTGGCCAAGGAACCTCCTTGCATTCAATAACCTCAAGTTGACACAAATGCCACCCTTCTATAAAATCTGCAAGTATAATCATCTTTTATTCAATAATATGCAATAAAACAAAATAAGCCTAAAAGTCACTTAGAGATGAAAATCAACCAAAGGTTTTGCATTTTGGAAATTGTGTACTATTATGGTGAGAAAATGCATGAACCCTATAGCAATATACAATCATTTCTAAATTCCATCATACAGATCTAATGGTCAAGTTTATGACAAAATTAGAAAAAAGGAAGGGACTGAAGGGGAAGAGAACATGAGAAACTTTTTGGAAAATTATAAAGCAATATTCACCAGTAAACTTGATGGCAGGCATATGGTAAAAACCTAACAAGGCACAACATCTCCAGACAATTCAGGAATAGAAATGTCAAACAACATGCAATTGCCTGCTTCAATATTTTGAAAATCACAAACTTAATTATTCAACTGTTGACATTTTTCTGCTCTAAATGGCAAAATCAACAACAGTGGACCTCACTACTACATTAGAGTGTAGCCCTGATTAGAACAGGCAACTCAATCAAATGTGTTCTAAGAGTATAGCGTCATGAACTTACTCTGATCTTTTTATGGAAACTTGAGCAGTACTCCTTAGACCTAGCAAACACAACACTGCAAACAAAAGCACAGGCCATTATCCTCTCTCAGCCATTAGCTTAAGATTGACTTAAAAGAGAAAAGAACATCTCTTACAACACAATACCAGCCTTCTGTGCAATTATCTATCTGATGGGTAGTCAATAATGGGGCTGTATTCCCAATGCACGACTGGAAAAGGTTGCACAACTTTCTTCTATGTTGTCTTGTGGTTCCTCCCAACCTAAGACAGTTAAAAATTTCATATC
>JBAPLJ010002067.1:0-19214 GCA_037832345.1 Rhizophora mangle | reverse complement strand
ATAAATTGATGTTTGGAATATAAAGAAAAAAAAATTTTCACCTTTTTAGGCCTCTTCGTTTCCTCCTCTCTCCTCTATTCTACTATCGTTTGTCTACCAAAAAATATCCATTAAAATTTTGTATTAGAGCGAAACCACACATGGTTTCGACAAATTCTTTTCAATCATCATTCCCATATTAAAACCGAAAACTTCTATGGAATGTGAATATACCAATTGGCTCTCTTGAGACTTTACTTGATGCAATAACCTTGGAACTGGTTATGCGCTCAATGCAGATAGAGAGGAGCTGATTTACGGTGCTAGAGTAATAACAGAAAAAAGAAAGAAGGCATGATTAAAAAGAAGTTTGGAAGATATTCCACAAAGACTAGAAAGTGTATGATGGAATCGATAAAGTGAAGTAAGATTCGCCTATAGTCTTTGAGAGCTTAATTTGAAGCACTACAACAAGGGAACTCAGAGACAATTTTCTATTATTTTTCTCAGGTAATTTCTATTGTTCTTTAGATGAGAAGAAATGGTGAGGAGATAAAGGATGTTCGGGTTGTAAAGAAAAGTCTTGCGATCTCTGGACTCGAAGTTTGACTTTTGTAGTTGTGGCGATTGAAGAATCAAAAGATCTAGAGATGATGATTGCTGAAGAACTCCTAGGATCCTTGCAAACCTATGAACAAAGAATACAGAAAAAAAAGAGAGAGGAGAAAACTTTGGAGCAAGCACTACAGACACAACTTTCATTCAAGAAGAATGAATCATCTAGAAAGGGTTATCAACGAGGAAGATTTACCGCACAAAGAGGACGAGGTAGCTGAGGTTCTTACTCTAAACGAGCAAACCAACAACCACAATGATAGAAAGGAAATTGATCAAAAAGGGTATAGTTGTGGAAGAAGTGGAGGTCATAGTCGAGGCAGAGGTCGTCTAATGTCAAATTTGCAAGAAGTTTGACCATTATTCTTATGATTGTTGGTATAACACAGATAATGGAGGAGAAGAAGCAAATTTTAGTCGACAAAGAAGCTGATGAATGGCCGATTTTGTTGATGGCATACAATGAACTAAAACCACTTCAATCTGTTATATAGTTTCTCGACACAAGAGCCTTCAATCACATGTGTAGAAGAAAGGAAGTTTTCACTAAACTTGACCAAAAACAAATGGGCAACATCACTTTCAGTGATCTTGTTAAAGGGAAAGGTGATGTCATTTTTGAACTCCATAATGTAAGAAAACTTTGTATTTCAGATGTTTATTACGTGTCTGATATTAAAAGTAATTTTCTGAAGTATTGGGTAATTGTTGAAGAGAGGATATTGTATAACGTTAAAAAATTTGGCTCTTAGTATTTGTGATAAGAATAATAATCTTATTACTCATGGGAGAATGGCCAAGAACAGGATGTTTCCACTAAAATTAGGCGTTAATGAGTCGAACTGTTTGAAGGCAACTACTCCAAACAACTCTACTCTTTAGCATCTTTGTTATGGACATTTGAATTTTGAGGCGTTGAAGTTGTTGGAAAAGAAAAAAATGGTGATAAGATTGTCAAAGATTAAAGCCCCTAGCAATTTGTGTGAAGTTTGTATTGTGAGAAAACAGCAACGGAAGCCTTTTAAGAAGTATAAATATAGAAGAGCGTCATTATGCCTTAAGCTAGTACATTTAGATGTCTATGAACTCATCAAGCTTGTCTCTATTGGAGGTAATCGGTATTTCTTGACATTTACGGATGATTATAGTGGAAAAACATGAGTTTACATACTGAAGAAGAAGAAGGAAGTCTGCCAAATTTAAAGAATTTAAGAGTCTTATTGAAAAGCAAAATGACAGCCAAATAAAATGTTTACAGACTGATCGTGGAGGTAAGTACACATAGTAGGAGTTTGAGATTTTTTGCAAGGAGAATGGGATCATTCACCAATTCACGATAGCTCAAACACCACAGCAAAAAGGTGTTTCAGAGAGGAAAAACTGAATAATTATTAATATGGTACAATGTATGTTAAAAAAGAGAAATGTTCCAGTGGAATTTTGGGGAGATGTTGTTGCTTGTTTTGTTTATCTATTAAATAGGTTCCCAACAAAGCGCAACAGAGATTTCACACCAGAGGAAGTCTAAAGTTCGCGTAAGTTGAAAGTCAATCATCTCAAAATTTTTGGGTGCGTTGCTTTTGCAAAGGTACAAGAAGAAAAACATACAAAGTTGGAAGATAAAAGCCAAAAGTGTATTTTTTATTTTGCTATGACAAGAATTCTAGAGGCTACAAACTGTACAATCCCATAACTCGCAAGATCGTGATGTCAAAAGATGTTGAGTTTGATGAGGAGTAGATATGGGATTGGAAGAATAGTAACCAGTTTAAGCAAATTTCTTTCGATGAAGAGCAGATGCAGAAGGAAGACACATCAGAAGCATCATCACCTCGTCAAGTCAGAATTCGGCCCGATAATGATGATTTGAGCATCTTAATTATGAGGAAAAGGAGGAGCATCCAAGACATATACAACTCTAACCAAGTTGTTGATATTAATTTCAATGAAGAATTCAATAATATGTGTCTCTTTGTGGGATTTGATCCATTAATGTATGAAGAAGCTTCCAAGGAGACAAAGTGGAGGAAGGCAATGGAGAAAGAGATTCATGCTATAAATAAAAACGATACATGGGAGCTCACTTCTCTTTTAGAAGGATACAAAGCTATTGAAGTCAAATGGGTGTATAAGACAAAAAGAAATGCAAAAAGTGAAGTGAAGAGGCATAAAGCAAGGTTAGTCATGAAAAGATACAAGCAGAAATATGGGGTTGACTACGAAGAAATCTTTGCACAGGTAGCTCAACTTGAAACGGTGAGGCTACACATCTTTTTTGCAGCTCAAAGAAGATGGAAAATGTACCAAATGGACGTGAAATTGGCGTTCTTGAAAGGGAATCTTGAAGAAGATGTCTATGTCAAGCAACCATTAGGCTTTATCTGTGATGGCCAAAAGGAAAGGTTTACAAGTTGAAGAAAGTGCTCTAAGGGCTCAAGCAAGCTCCAAGAGCCTGAAGTTCCAAAATTGATGGGTATTTTATTTGAGAAGGATTTACGAAGTATTCATATGAGCACTCACTATATATGAAGACAAATTCTAATGAAAATATTTTTCTAGTGTGTTTATATGTAGATAATTTAATTTTTACAAGCAACAATAACTTCATGATTTGAGAATTCAAACAATCAACGAAGAAAGAATTCGATATGACAAACTTGGGTCTATTAATATATTTCTTAGGCATCAAAGTACAACAAGATGAAGAAGGAATTGTAGTTTCACAGGAAAGTTATGCCAAGGAGATCCTGAAGAAGTTTTCAATGGAGGATTGTCAGCCTGTGGACACACCAATAGAGTGCAACATTAAATTGATGAAGGAAGGAGAAGGGAAGCTAGTGAACCCAACATATTACAAAAGTCTCATGGGTTGTCTTAGGTACTTAACTTGTACAATATCCAATATACTTTTTGGAGTTGGCTTGGTGAGCAAGTATATGGAAACTCTGAAGACTTCCCACTTGAAGACAGCCAAGAGAATCTTGAGATATCTTAAAAGGACAATTGATTATGGGTTGTTATATTCATCTAAAGGAGGTATGAAATTGGTTGGATTTAGTGATAGTGACTGGGTTGGAAACTATAATGATCGTAGGAGTACTACAGGGTTTGTGTTTTATCTTGGTAATGCTACATTCACTTAGTCTTCCAAGAAGTAATCTATTATTACTTTATCTACTTGTGAGGCAGAGTACATTGTTGCAGCTTCTTATGTTTGTCATGCTATTTGGTTAAAGAGATTATTTCGAGAATTGAAGTTCCAGTAAAAAGACAGAATGAAGATTTATGTGGATAATAAGTCAGCGATTGCTTTGCCTAAGAATTCGGTTCATTATGAGTGTTAAAAGCATATTGATACTCGTTTTCACTTCATACAAGAACAAATTAAGGTAAAAGAAGTCAAGTTGTTGCATGTGAACTCAAGCGACCAAGTTACTGATATATTTACGAAAGCTTTGAAAGTTGAAGTTTTTCAGCATTTAAGGAGGCAACTTGGAGTTCAAGATCGAGGAGAAACAAGTTTAGAGGGGACAAATGTTGACATATAAACTTATTTTTATTAATTAATATTTTTAAATAAGTAAAAATTTAAAATTTATTCAAAGTCTAAAATTGAGTATGATCCTTGAAATAAGAAAAATTATGCATTAAAACTTTTCATTCATATAAATATAAGTATATTATTCGATAAATTAATCTTGGTGTGAATAAAAAAAAAAAAAATTGTCACCTCTTTGTCTCTTCGTCTCCTCTTCTCTCCTCTATTCCTATGTCTGTTCGTCTACCAAAAAAAATCTAACAAATATAATATCACATGGATGGTTGGTTTGCTTACCTGGGTTTTCGACAACTTTTAAGAAGCATTGAATGACAAAACCAACCTCGATATTAAGTAAAATATGGAGAAGAAAATGCTACAACTGCAAGACCAGAAGACCTCTTCATTTATCAAAAAAAATAAAAAATAAAAAGCACTACAATCACTCTTTCATTCTCATCAAATCCTCCATATTATTCCTTCTTCCTTTATTCTTCCGTACCTCAGGCTATTTCAGTAAAGCAGATTTTATATACAATATTTGTCCAAAAACAACTACTTTCACAAGGAAACAGCTCCAATGGGATAACCTCAATAGCCTCTTTGCTTGGCTTTCCACCAACTTGTCCGGCTCCGAATACAACTACTACAGTGGATTGCACATCCTGGACGCTGGATATGGTACAGTTTATGGCTTGTTTCTATGTCGTGGCGACGTTAGCAAAGACGTCTGCAAAAACTGTGTCGTGCGGGCCGCCCAAGATATAGTCCAAGCTCGTCCTTTGGCAAAAGTGGCCATCATATGGAACGATGACTGCTTCTTACGTTACTCGAACGAGTCCATGTTTAATGTCATGGAAACCAGCCTGCCGTATACATATTGAACCCCGGAAATATGATGGAGCAGCCAGAGCGTTTCAACGATCTGATAACCAAGAGAGAAAGAAGACTTCTTTATAATATTTGCGAACTGCATTGTTATAGATTAACTTTGCTTGAAGTCAAACAAAGTCTTATTGCTTTGTCTTATCTCCACAAACGCTTAGAATAACATTGCATAAAGTCCTATTAAGTGATTTAGTTTGACCCCAAAATGATCTAGAAGAGATTGAGAAACTTGGTGTTGTAATCAAAAGTGATGGATTAGGGCATTCCATGTAGGCAGACCACCTCTTTAAAGAATAACTAAATTACAATTGAGGCATTAGAGATGTTTTTGCAAAAAATGAAGTAATCTATTTTACAAAACCTGTCAACATACAACAGCTCCTTGAAGAGTAATCAAACTATACTTAGAGTTGTACATTATGCACTTGTACAACTTGAAATTGTATAAGATATAAAACATGATATTTTTTATGTATAATTTCATCCTAATAATCCTTATAATCGTGTTGAGAATACGAATAATCAAGTTATATTGTCGGTCCAAACAGTTGGATGACAAGAAAGAACTTACGGAGGAGGAAGATCCGAAGATCTACAAATAAAGTCAAGAGCAGTACTTTCTTCTGAAACAAGTGTGTGTTCAACTCTTGGTGCACTACCTTGCGAGGGACGTGGAAGCAAGTGATTATACGCAAGGTAGGGAAACGAGATAAACCCGGAGTATTTCTCCCGCCGTGAGGGCATAGCTTGTCAGAGCCTAGCCCGGTAAGAAGAGTATAGCGCAGAAGTGAAAGGAATTAATGAATTAGCAAGAAGGAAGGAATGAAGGAGAACAGAGCAGAGGAGGAAGAATTTTTAGAGAGAGAAATATAGAGAATTCATTTGTTGAAATTCAATACATTCAAACTGATCCTTCTCACCCTTTCTTTTCTAATTTAAATAAGCATTCAGAATTCTACCATAACAAATGTCCTTTGGCTCAAAATAATTATCTTATCACTAATCAATTATTTCTGTTAACGGAATTTTCAATAGAATTTAATATTCAAATTCAGATCTTTAATTGGTTGTGATCCTAACATAGCTATGTCGCGGCTGTCACATCACTTAAGTGATTTCATCGGCAAGTTTATTTCTTTTTTTTTTCTTCTTATCGAGTCTCTTTTTTATTTTATAAGTACATTTGAAAGTTCTCGATTTGGAAATTTAAAAGCTTAACTCGTGAATCTTATCTTCTTCACCCTCATATTCACTTACATTTAGAAGCCCGAATGAATTACATAATTTAGAATGAATTATATGTTTTAGAATGAAAATTTAGTCTCTAAAGAGGACTTAAATGGTTAGGAGTCAAGATGATTTTTTTCTAAAGGTGTAGGTCCATCTGCTTTTCTTGACTTGGTCTTCGATGACTTTGAGAAATATCGAATTACAAAACCGACCCGCATTAATATTGTATGGACTAAGTAGCATATAGAGAAGAAAAGCTGCAACTGCAAGACCAGAAGACCTTCTTCAATTATCAAAAAATGCATTCCAATTACCATATCATCCTTATCAAATCCTCCATATTATTCCTGCTTCCTTTATTCTTTCTTAACTCAAGCTATTTCGCTGAATCAGATCTTCATCTTCTTAGCCATGTTTGTGCAGAACTCACAAGCAACAGCCTCTACAAGGACAATCTCGCTAGTCTCCTCTTTTCCCTTTCCGACAACTCAACCAGCTCCAATGGATTCAAATTCAAAATCAAGGACGCTGGAAACCAAACCGACAAAGTGAATGGCTTGTTTCTATGTCGTGGCGACTTGAGTAACGACACTTGCAAACAATGCGTCCAGGAGGCCGTCCGATTTGCACATGAAGTTTGTCCTTCCGCAACAGGGGGCATAGTATGGTACGATGAATGCATGTTACATTTCTCGAACATATCCATGTTTTCTCTCATGCAAACCGAGCCTAGCTTTCCCATGTGGACCGTCGAACATTCGACGGAGCCAAAGCGTTTCGTCTCTCTGGTAACGACCACCTTGGGTCAGATGGCCACTCAGGCGGCCAATAATCCGTCGGCAACTAAAAAGTTTGCAGCCAGAAAGGTGAATTTCACTCGGTCTGAAACCCTCTACACCGCCGTGCAGTGTACGCCGGACCTTTCTAGTTCCGACTGCGTTCTGTGTCTTCAGGCGGCTATCGCGCGGATTCCAGGTCAGAGCCCTGCGAGCGTCGGAAGAAGAGTCTATCTCCCAAGTTGTAATTTCCGGTATGAAAATTATTCATTTATTGATCCAAAAGCAATGGCCGCCGCCACGCCACCACGGGTTCCCGGTTCTCTGCAAACTGCTCCTGGGTCTCTCGGTCCCCCTTCTCCGCCCTCAGATCCGGCACAAGGTAAGTCTAAAGATTTTGTTGACTTTGCAGCTTTAAAGTTTACATCTGACAAAATCTAAAAATTATTTCCTCTAATTCAATGGAGTGATATATATATATATATATATATATATATATTTTTTTTTTATTATTATATATTTTTTATTTTATATTAACTATAAAAATCACTAATATATATTTAATAAAAATAATAAACAATTATTTATTATATTATAAGATTTTATCGATTCACTATTTTTCATTAATATTATCAATTCATATTCTTTAATTGGGATAAAACAATACATAAAAATGTTTATATGAGCCGTAAAAATCTACAGTTACCTTTGCGTTAGTTTCTTTTTTTTTTTTTTTTTTTTTTGAAAACTTTCTTATGCAATGAATTTATGCACAAAAATTCTGACAGGAGAAACCTATTGAATGGTGAAGGTACCAAAGAAAAGAAAGAAAGATAGAAGTTTGGTGGTTTGTTTGCAATAAATTGAAATTCAGTGACCTAATTAAAATTAAATAATATGTTCAATGAAAACTTACATAGACAACAATTTTTTTTGTCACTATTTAACTAATTAATTGTTAAGCCATGATTGTAAGTACCAAACCAAACCAAACCCCTCAAAATGAATATATCATTTAAAGCGAATTGTGGGTGGTTGCTGAAAAACAAAACTATAGTTAATTTGCTAGTATATAAACACACATATAAAGTTCAAGCCATCCGTGTAAAACGGTATGGATTGTATGCTAGAGAAGTATGTGACTTGACCTTTTTTTTGCTAAGCGACAATTAATTTTTTCGGACTGTGCGACGAAGAATCAAGTAAATAACGACAAATAAACATGCTTTAAAAATTTAAAATTTTAATTAACCGATAAAACCAAAGTGAATTGATTTTATGGTTTACTAAATTGATTTTATAAAATATTTAATTAAACTAATCATAAATCAAAATTTTTTTGTTAAGTTTTCATTTCTAAAGTTTAGGTGTGGTTAACCTAATAAAATAATTTTGACTTTTATCTTTCACTTTTTCACTTTGCGAATCCAGATAAAAAGCACTCGCTATTGGCTATTAACAAACGAATGGTCCAACACCTTAAAGGAAGAGGATTTCAAGATTTTATGTACTTTTCTGTCATGTTTGCTGTTTAATCGATAAAATTAAGAACGTCAGTTTGTCGGCTTATGTCTTACAGGGAGCTCTATCCTCATTTCTTTTCTCTGATGTAAGCTTTCTGGGTTTTTTTTTTTTTAAAATTTAACTCAAAATGATTTCACTTTTCCTGATGCAAAATTACAATTTAAAGCATGTTTTCTCGTATATTGAACTTATTCTGTTTTTATTTTGCTTGTCTTGCTTGTTTATACTCATTCTTTTGTAAAAGATATTATCATATCAAGTATTATATCACGAAAGTCTATTGAATGTTGAAAATGAAATAGCAAATTGAAATTTCGGTCATTTTTACTTGGTAACCAAAATTGAATTATTCAAATAAAAAGTTTAATTTTAATTTTTAATTCTATAAAACTAAAACTTTTAATGTGGTTTATATTATACCGATTCAATTCGACTAATAATCCTAATAATAAGGTAAATATTATTTATATAATTTGAAATTTAAAGTTAGTTTATAATTTTATTTCAATTAGTTAAAAAAATTTTTTAATTAATATTTTTTTTATAAACTTAAAAATAAATTTTAAATAAAAAAATTTATATAAAATAAAAGTTATTGTAAAAATTTTTTTATAAATAAATTTAAGATTTTTATTTATTAAATAAATTATTAATATAAAAGTGATATAATTATAATTATTTGATTATTAGTTAAAAATTATATGTTTTAATTTAAATTTTTTTTATAAAATTAAGAGTAATATTTATTATATTTATAAAAATATAAAATTAAAAATTTTTTTTTACAGATTAAAAATAAATTTTTTTTTATTATTATTATCATACTTGTAAATGCAGCTGAAGCAACTTTTCCCACAAACATCATCATTTCTGCAGTCGCTGGTTGTGTCATTGCTGTCACGCTTTTCTCATAAGAAGATCAGCAAGAACGAAGTATGGTAGTGTCGGGCAAGGTAATATTGAAGACTTGTATAGCTAACGGGATATCAAATTGCCATTTATGGTTATTTCAAGCGCTTGTGTTTTTACTTCTTTCTATTATTGCATTTTGGTGGTCGCTAAACTCCAGCAATTTCATCAAGTAATGACCGTAGCCCATTGGAAGTGTTGGAAATTTATGAAATGACACCCTGACTGAACTATGGGGACAGTTTTTAACATTGGAAGCATCACCAGAAGTTGTGGTTTAGTGTTTATTATCATCATGCAAAAGGTCATGGATTTAAACTTTTGTTAATACTTGCTTTGCTTTTTTTTTTTTTTTTAATTAAAATGAAGTGATTATTTGCTTGTTTTTCATTGACTAGAACTGTAATTTTATCAATCGCCCCATTAGTGATGATGAGCTCATTACCTTCTAGCAACCCTTAACAGATCCTTATTATTTCCCATTATACACAACCCAAACATTTTTCAGTTTAACTAGATTTGTACCATGAATATGATTTTTCTCTAGGGGGTGAAATCCAAATAGAAAAGCTTCAAACAAATGCACTGTTTAGATTCTGGGACAATTTTGTTTTGTTTTGTCCCCGTCATTATTGACTTTCACCTTCAAGTGGGCAATTGTCATTGTCATGGCGACATAGAATTCTGTACGTAAGATCTTTTATGCATATATTTTCTGTTGAAAACAGCACGAATAGGGAATAAAGGTTGAGAATATGCTTAGCATTGTCCATAACCATAAGGAATATTCCGTCGTTATTGTCTGGCGGAGTTTGTTTTTCTTTTTTGGTACAAGGAAGGTTAAGGTTATTATAACACGAAGTCACGATAGAGTCAGAAATTTTTGCCAGTGGATGCAAACAAAAAGATTTGAAAAAATTGAATTTAAGTAAAATAAAAATCTAATAGGGCAAACAGAGGACATTTACCCAATTCTCAACAATGTCACTACGCTTCAAATTAATAAGTTTCTTACCAAGTGTCCCTTTTACTGTGATTTGTCAACTGTTTCTTACCGATTCTCTTTGCTACCTTTTGTACAATTTGGGCGATGAAATACGGAGAAATGATCTGGGTGTACATGAACACGCAAATATGTTCCAGCTCCAAGGAATTGATTAGGATCCTGAAGGTTTTTTGTGCTTCTCAAACTGTTTTCCCTTTGATGGAAGCTCTCTTTTTCCCAACTGAGGATGCAGTAACTTCTTCAAACTTCTTGTTCCGGAGTTGATATGGGGGCAACTGCTGACACACAAGTGCACACAGCTCAAACAGCTCAAAAATTTATAAGATCTGAAACATACCTTCAAATCATGATATTTTCTACCCTTGGATAAGATGACAAGAAAATGGTGCTTAGACCCCTCTTCTCATCTTTCCTTGAGAAACCATTTTGCCTAATACTACGAACAAGGGACAAAATGATAGGATGATCTCTATTTTGGTGACTAAAACATTCATTGCTTTTGCTTAAATGAAAAAGAAGTCCAACAACAGCGTGGGATAAGCCCCATGCTGTCTCACAAAACCCAACAAAAAAAAATGCTAAAATGCTTTAACTTTCCGCCCGTGAAACAGATTGAAGGTCATAGTTCTATCAATTTAGCACCTAATTCAAATAAAAAAAAAAATCAAAATTGAAGCACAAAGCTTGAACCCCTCCAACCTTTCAACCTTAAATCCCAAAATGCTTTAACTTCCAGCGATTTAAGCACACACATAAATGAGAAACAAAGCAAAAACTTTCAAACTTCTCAGTATCCACTAATCCAAAAAACAGTACTGTATATAATTTAAGATTCAAGACTTCATTTTTCGTCCATTTATTTAAGTCATCAAGCATGAGCTAAATATTTCATCAAAGCACAAGCTTCCAGACTGAAAGAAAAAGCAAAAAAATATTAGAAAGCCAGAGAAGATGTGCTTTAAAAGAAATGAAATTTAAAGTACCCATTAACAAAAGGAGCAGCATTTGTATACTCAGCATGATGATTTGAAGCCAAAGTTTTTTTACTCGGCAGGACGCCTAAGCTCCAGTAGCCGCAGGTGAAGATTGAGGATACGGTAAATGAACCCATCTCCACTCGGAGCTTAGCAGTTGTGTTTGAAGAGCGGCAGAGGGTGCGTTTTGAGCCGTACACAACAGAAAAGAGAGAACCTGATGGGGCTGGCCGGTTCTGCAGACGAAACCAGCGGCATTTTGGACCTTTATTGGGCAAAGCAAACTGGCCCATTAGCCCAACTTTTTTATGGTTATAATATAATGCACTCCAGTTTCTCAACATTAAACAGAAAAGCCAGAAAGAGAGATGGAGTGGTGGGTTTGTATTCCAAAAATTGAACTTCATGCTCATCTCAATGGCTCCATTAGAAACTCCACACTTTTGTGAGCTTTTACTCCTTTTCCTTTATTCTTCTTTGTTTCCCTTCTCTGTATTGAGTCTAATGGCTTTGTGAGCTTTTACTCCTTTTCCTTTGTTTTTCTTTTATGTTTCCCTTCTCTGTATTGAGTCTAATGGCTTTATGAATTCTGGGTAGCTTTGGATTTGAACACTTTGTTGCTCATTGTACTTAATTGCTCGAGTTTTAATGTTTCTATCCATTTTCTTTTCCAATTGTTATTGCTTTTTGAATATGCATACAGAGAACTTGCCAGAGGTTTGGGCGAAAAGGGTGTCATTGTTTTTTCCGATGTTGAGCATGTTATCATGAAAGGTATTTTTTTTTTTTTCTTTTTCCCTCTTTGCTGGTTACTGATATGTTTGGTTTCTGAAGAAAGTGAAAAAATGAGGAATGAGTGTACTCCATTTGAATTTTTTATTTTGACTTCTTGTCCAGAAAGCAGTAACTTTTCATGTTATTGTTCAATTTTTCAATTTTGAATTGCAATGTTATGTGGCTTTTCTAATTGAGTTGTTATTCTGCATATACTGCCAGAACATTGTGATTCGTGTCTATGGTTGCCCTCGTTATCCAAGTTGATTTTTGGGTTGCTTTTAGATGTTTATTTGATTTCCCGCTTATTCTGATAATTACAACTTTGGGAGACTCTTGATTTGTCTCTGTCCAGATGATCGTTCTTTGCGTGAAGTTTTCAAGTTGTTTGACCTGATTCACATTATTACCACTGATCACAACACTGTTACAAGGATCACAAAAGAAGTAAGACAATTAAGTCATTTATTTATTTATTTTTTTCTTTTTGTATTTCAAATGTCACTTCTTGTAATTCATCCTTTCTGGAAACAGGTAATTGAAGATTTTGCTTCTGAGAATGTTGTTTATTTTGGAGTTGAGAACCACTCCAAAGGTAATTAAATAAGTTAGAGGTTTTGCTTTTCTTCCTTGCCCTTGAGACATAAAAAATTCTTTTGACTTTTCATTGATGAAAATGTTTGTGTGCCATATTATACAGAGGAACGATTCCATAGGAATGACTAAACAGTCCTACATGGAAGCAGTGATGAAAGGTTTACGGGCTGTTAGTTCTGTTGATGTAGATTTTGCTTCTTATAATCTGGATGCTAGTTCAACAAGCAATATTTGTCATGGAACAATAAGGAAGAATATATATGTCAGACTTCTTCTCAGCATTGACCGTCGTGAGACAACTGAGGCTGCAATGGAAACTGTATGCTAGTTCAAGTGGATTTTCTACAGCATAGCAGCTGCAAATTATATGAGACTTTGATTTCTTTCCTTCACTTTTAATAGGTTAAGCTGGCACTGGAGATGAGAGACTCCGGGGTAGTTGGTATTGACCTTTCTGGAAATCCTGTTGTGGGTGACTGGTAATTTCTTTACTGGCTATAAATTTTTAACCAATGAATAATGGTTATGCTTATGACTGGTAGAAATGAATTACAAGTTCCAATCATTGGTGGATCTGTTGCAGGGTCACATTCTTGCCAGCATTAAACTTTGCTCGGGAACAAGGTCTCTTTGTGACTCTTCACTGTGGAGAGGTTTGATTGTTTTCCTATTTTTTTGTTGGCCATTTGACAATATCTATACTTCCTTTTACTATTGAAGCTATTTACTTGTTTATTTGGTGACTTAGTGATTGTAGGTACCCAACCATGTGGAAATCCAAGCAATGCTAGACTTTTTCCCCCATAGAATTGGCCATGCCTCTTGCTTTCAAGAGGAACAATGGAGAAAGTTAAAATCATCCAAAATTCCTGTATGATACCCTTTGTTATTCCTTTCGTTGGCATTAAATGCATTCTCATGAATCTCACAAGATCCATGTTATTGAAAAGTCTACATTCTGATGATCTGTTGAATTATCTAATCATACTCTTTTCACCCACAAGTTATTGGTCACTTTTTTTATGTCTGCTAGACATTCTGAAACTTTTCTGCTAAACATTTTCGAGCTTCTGTGCTTCATTAGCCTTCTGAATATTTTTCAGAAAATAAAACTAAATATTTACTTTGACATTTTTAAAGCAGATTATCTCTTTTTTTTTTATTCTTTGTTGGAGGGCAGCATAGTTTCTTATGTTGTGTGCAGCAAAGGCTTTGGATAGTCTGGAATCAACAGTGTTGGATAAATTGTTAGCTTGCTAAAGTTTGTTTGTTTGTTGCTCTGGAAAATTTTTGCAGGTAGAGATCTGTTTGACATCCAACATCAGGACTGATACAATTTCTTCCATAGATATTCACCATTTTGGTTAGACTTCTGCTTCTATTTTATGCAATTGAAACTTAAGGATTTGGGGTCACCTTAGTATAGTTACTTTTTGGTTATCACTTCTAACATTCTGCATTGTGATGCAGTTGATCTTTACAATGCAAAACATCCACTGGTGTTGTGCACTGATGATTCTGGAGTTTTCTCCACCAGCCTATCTAATGAATACAACATTGCTTCATCTGCATTTGGTGGGTGTAAGTTGGATACTGCGACTAACTAGCTCGAAACAATCATCACTGACCGTGCATTTTATTACTTAGGTCTTGGAAAGAAGGAAATGTTTGAGCTTGCAAGAAATGCAGTCAAGTTCATATTTGCTGATGGTGACGTTAAGCAGGATTTGACCGAGATTTTTAATTCAGCTGCAAAGAAGCTCCACCTATAATTTTGGGTCTGTCGGGGCATAAGTGCCTCCTGGTGGTATGGTTATGCCATGTAGTGCAAAACTCTCTAATTTTCAGTAGATGATTTGACATTGGAATGGTGTATTTGTTAAAATATTCCCCCTACCACAACATGTATTTCTGGCTTATTTAGCAACCTAGCAGGTAGGCCATGCCAGCCATTTGGATTCAAGTAAGCAGATGCCAATCTTGTTTTAAGATGTAAGCTTTGGTTTCCGACAACATTCTCTTCACTTGCACTTGAGTTATTTTTTCAATGCTTGCATGGGCTATACTCGGAAAGGCCATTGTGAATGGGCATATACAGTTTGCAATGTTTTTCTGATCCGATAGGGTTATTGAACATGGTACACTTTGTTTCCCAAAATTTAATATATCTAGTTTTTTACCTTTATGCACAAACTAGTAATCTTCTGGAGAATGGATCCATCCTATGTTTTGTTTCTGAAAAAAAAACACAAAAAAAAAACAAAATGGAAGAATCGAGTCTTAACAAGTTGCAATACTTGTCCGTCTATCATTCTTATAAGAATTGGATTGGTACAATTTTTGTTTGTCAAGAAAAATGTTTTAAATTGGGCATTTGGTGGAGACCATTCAAGCTGGCTACGGCTGTTGTCATCCTCCCTGTTGTTTTCCAAATATTTTAACGTTGGTGTGACCTTGGGGAATTAGATATTAGAAAAGTCACTTTTCACTCTCAAATAAAAAAGTGAGGTGGGGGACGGAGCTACCAATTGAGGAATGTTTTAAAATTGAAATCTATAACTGAATAGCACTTATGGTTGAGATATATTGACTAAATAATACATTCTTGTCATGAAAGTCATAGGTTTCAATTGTTATTAACCGTGCCTGACTCTTCGTTGTTACGTAAATTGATGACTATTACTAAATACATAAAATTTATCAATTATTGCAATTTTCTGTAAATACGACCTTAATTGAAACATTGTAGGAGGATGATATTTTCATTCAACAATGCCCACATGGTTGTAATGTTACATTCGTGCAAATTTACAAGTAAATTTATTGCACTAAATCTAAATTATAATCAACGATAATTTATTATTTATATTAAAATAAGTTTATCTCCTAAAAGTTAGACAATAAATCATACCACAATTTTAAAAATTTTACACATAATTATGTCTTTAAAATCTCTTAATTTAAAAATTTAATCATATCTCAGCCAAATAAAATAGATTATGAAGTTAAATTTTAATCATACAAATTAAAAATTAATTTAAATTAAAAATTTATTATAATAAAAATTTTAATTAAATTTAATTATTTAAATAAATTAAATATTATTTTTAAATAAAAATATATAATTTATATTATTTATATATTTTAAAATAATTAGTGTGATTAGTTTTTGATTATTATTAGAGTTATCATAACTATGTTTTTAACAGTAATATCAGAGTCTGGTCGCAGACGTTCGGCGCGTGTTTAAGCTACAGAGAGTGATTCCAGTAATTGACCTCCATGGACCGGCTCCCAGACGGAACGCGCCCTGTTGAAATCCTTCTGAGACTCCTCCCACTGCGTGTGATTGATCCACGTGCTGGTATTACATCTGACGCGCCGAATCTGATCTGCCGTTGAGCCGCCGCCGCTGCTGTTGTTGCTGCCGTTGCTGCTGCTGCCGCAGCTGTTGTTGATCCTCGAACTCCTTCCGCCTGCAGAGCCGGTAAAACGGCAAGGTCGGTTGCGTCGGTGATTTATTTGGGAGGCCAGGTCTCTGCCTCTTCGCCTCTTGTCGTTCGGGAGCTTCCCAGAGAATCTGCCCGGCAGTGATCTGAATTGGAGCGGGCGTCTTGTTCTTCCCGGAGACTGCTCGGCGGTGATTTAAAAGAGAGAAGAATACTTAGAATTGCAATAAAGGGGTCAGATTGTAAATAACAAAATTTTTTGAGAGTCAGATTAAAAATAATAAAAGTTTGAAGGTCAGATTGAAAATAATAAAAATTTTGAGACTAAATCAAAAAAATTATGAATTTCAACATAAACGGCACAATCCTGTTTCAGTTCTCGATTTAGATGAAAAAAATTATAATAGATGAAGTCTGCAAATAGAAGTTTTATTTGATTATAATAAATTATTAAGTATTTGTGAAAAATAGAATTATAGAACTCATAGCAAATGCCAAAAAAGCACAAAAAGTTACTAACCAAGAGTTTACAAAAAAAAAGATAAAACGGCACTATATTTTCATCTATCAGGGGGTAAATGATGAAATTTTTAAGAAGATTACATAAGCGATGAAATTTTTAAGAAAGATTACATAAGCAACCTTGTCAAAACAGGCATAGGATATATTGATGACGTCATTCTAAGGTGCAGACAAAGTTAAAAAAGTGAAACTGCAAACCTTACGACGTCAGTTTGAGCTTTTGCAGATGAAAACTTTATAACTAATTTCAGTTTATATAAACAGAGTACTTGCCCTAACAAATCAAATGAGAATCTATTAAAAAACAATTGAATGATCAGATAAAAGTTGAAAAGATCTTGTAGATACTCACATTACAATATAAGCACATCATGGTTGCTATAAAAGAAGTACATGATTTGTCCCAGATATCAGTTGATGTACTAACAGGCACATTGCAAACTCATGAACAACGCATGAATGAGAAGTGCATTGAGAAGCTAGTAGAGTAAGCACTTACTCCTACCAAAAGTAATTAGAGTGATTAATCAAAGTAGAGGCAAGGTTCTTCTTGTGAAAGAGGATGAGGACATGGTAATAATCACTATAAACAATAAAAGTTGAGGAGGTCACTATAACAACTATGAAGATGGTGACAATCAATACAATGACTAAAGGAGATAAGACCAAAAGTATAGAGGTCGAGGTCGAGGCCAAAAAGGAGGTTGAGGTAGAGGAAGGGCATGACAAATCTTATGTTGAGTGTTACTCTTGTCACAAGTATGATCATTATGCTAATGAGTGCAAGTCTCAAGAGTATAATCAGATAGCTCATTGTGCATAAGAGGGAGATTTAGATGGTGGAAATGAAGCATTTTTATGATGGTTATTATAGTTGCTGGAAAACCAAATTACAATATACGGTTTCTTGACACCGGGTGTACTAATCATATGTATGGGAAAAAAAAGCTCTTTGTTGATCTTGATGAGTCAATTCTCTCCACAGTCAAGTTTGCTAATGATAGTAGTGTTCTGGTGATGGGAAAATGGCGAATTCTTATCAAGTTAAAAAATGAAGATCATAATTACATCTTAGATGTATTTTATGTATCAAACATGAAGAGCAACTTACTCAGTTTAGGCCAATTACTTGAAAAGGGGTATAACATGCAGTTACGTGATAATTGTCTCTCAATTATTAATGGGAGAGGTATACTCATTCTCAAATCCCTTTTAATGAAAAATCGGATATTCCAAGTTGATATTGCCATTGATGTTTACATTTGTTTAAGTGTTGTTGTTAAAGATGAGTCTCGATTATGACATTTTTCATTTTGGCCATCTAAATTTTCACAGTTTAAAGTTGCTTAGACAAGAAAACATGGTGACAGACTTGCACAGGATACATCATCTTAATCAAATTTGTGAAGCATGTATTCTTGCCAAACAGAGTAGACAATCCTTTGTGACAAGGACTTGACGTGCAAGACAACCACTCCAACTTATTCACTTTGATATTTGTGATCCAATGAGTATGTCATCACATGGAAACAATAAGTATTTTCTTACTTTCATTGATGATTTTCACTAGGAAGACATGAGTTTATTACATGCAAAGAAAGTCTGAGTTATTTGATTATTTTAAGAGTTTTAAGGTTCATGTTGAAAGACAAAAGTGGATACTATGTTAAAATTTTTGAGAACTGATGGAGGTGGTGAGAATATTTCTAATAAGTTCAAAGAGTATTGTGAAATACAGGGAATAAAGTATGAAGTTACAATTCCTTATACCCCACAGCATAATGAAGTTGCTGAAAAGGAAAAAATAGATCAATCATGAATATGGTGAGAAGCTTGTTAAAGGCTAAGGGAGTTCGTAATCCATTTTGGGTATAAGATATTTTATGTGTTGTTTGCTTGTTGAATAGATCTCTAACAACAAGTATTCATAATGTCACTTCTGAAGAAGCTTGGAGTGGTTTTAAACCCAATGTAAGGCATCTCAAGGTGTTTGGTTTTATTACTTATGCTCACATTCCAGCAGAGACAAGGACAGTTAAATGATCAAGAACTTGGCTACAAAAAAAGATGATATAAGTTATTTAATCCTATAATGAAGAAGGTAATTGTGAGTAGAGATGTAACTTTTGCTGAAAATGAAGTTTGAAACTTTGATATTGAGGAGCAACATAACTCTCCAAGACATCCAATTGCTATTATAGGAAAAGAAGAAACTCAAACTGCAATCTCTACTGTAAATGAGGAAGTCTCACCGGTTGATGCACAAAATCCTACATCACAAGCTCTATAAGAGAATAGAAAACTAAGAAGAAATCGACAACAATCAGTTAGATTACAAGACTATGAGGTAATATCTAATAATGTTATTAATGATAATGGAGATTTGGTGTACTTTGCCATGTTTGTAGTTTGTGAACCAGTGACTTTTGATGA